>JABASH010001664.1:0-24562 GCA_019776445.1 Tomocerus maximus | reverse complement strand
GAGGCAGTTTTTGTAGGGCGTCCAGGTAACTAGGATTTGAACCCATGGCCTGTGCTCTTTCTACAAAGCGACTCATTTTCACATCCGAGGATGCTACCATTGAGCCACTTCGCCCCCCCAAAGATCTACACTATCTTTGCTTTTGATAGAATGGATGTATTTGTGGGAGGGGTAAGCGGGTTACTCCAAGCCAACCTTAATTTACAAATAAAGTCTACAATTACAGAAAACTGTTCAAATGATGTCGTATCGAATTAGTGGTCTTATAATCTAAATAGTTATTAATATACATATAAATCAAATATGTTATATAATCTAAATAGATGCTAATACATGCACAAATAAATTCTACAACAGGAAACAGTGCAATAGTGCAAATATGTTGCGCTGTTCACGATTTCAGATTGTTTACGAGAATACCTTTTCATATTTAATTTGCTGTTAGCTTTTTTCAGCCTTAGTTGTATCTCTTGAAAACAGTCGGCCTTGCATTGGCAATAAATAAATACCTTAGATGATTGGTTAGTGTCATGAAGGACAGTTTATTTTCGTGAGACTATCTGTTGTTCAATGTATAGCCAGGAAATGGTTTCAGAAATTCAATTTATTTCCCTTGTTCTGTGTTTAGTTTACTTCAGACGAAGAGCTAAAGGTTGGTCGAGGCAAGAAGACGGGGCAAGTCGAGCAAAGCAAGCACAATACTACTACATCAATGCAATGCAACGGATTATTAAGTCCAAGTCATGACATGAACATGAACTGAAATTTTTAGAGCGGAAAATATTGTATTTGATCACTGTGATCGACATTGGTTCCGTTCAGCCCTGGTCGTCTTATTTACACTCATCCACACTGGGTGAACAACATAACAGCTCGTAAGCCTAACATTCGAACCGTTAC
Organism: Tomocerus maximus; assembly: GCA_019776445.1. Taxonomy (NCBI): domain Eukaryota; kingdom Metazoa; phylum Arthropoda; class Collembola; order Entomobryomorpha; family Tomoceridae; genus Tomocerus; species Tomocerus maximus. Next base: position 23,662 of record JABASH010001664.1, on the reverse strand, counting down.
TGAATTTGGTGTGAACTAAATCCAGTTTGATATACTGCAACGCAATCTATAAGTCTATGTCTTCTTTGAGTATTAGGGGAAAGAAAGCCAAGATTTTTACGAATTGAAAGTTTGTTTGTTGTTAGTGAAACCCTATTGATGCAATTGCAGCATCTGTATAAGGTTCAAGTAAAGGTCATTTTTCTGTCCAAGTTGCGAATAAAGAAGGTTTAGCTAGGAGCTTTGCCCCACCTCCGAAATCCTAGAAATTCAGAATTTCTCCCAGATTCATACCTACACAGATACTAGTATGACTGTTTCATATATTTATAAAACTTGAATTGATTTTGCTCGTATAATGTAGTCCCCTAAAGTAAAACCATTATTTTTGGTTGTAGTTTTTGAGAGATGTCAGTATAGGGTTTCTCAAATACACCTACAAACACCCTAATAGATTAAAATAAGTTACGTTTCCTTCAATGTTTCGTGAGAAAGCATTCTGTTTAGAATGTTTTGCTCCTTTAGCTCCATATTTCGAGTTCTGGCAACATTGCCACACATTTTTACCAGAGGAGGTACTGACAATGGAATAAATACTCAATAATATCGTAGGCACCTAAATATATGATTTTCTTCTGCCAACTGTTTGTGGTTAACTTTCCCCTCTATTTTTGTCAACTGAAGGCTGTCAACTTTCTCTCAGCAAGTTCGATATTCTCAATACTGTATTGAATAACTGTGAGTCGTGTTTATTACAACGCATCGTCTTTATTGAATGAAGAAAGAGCAAGACGAGGGGACGAGGATACAGTCTGACATTAGAAACTGCGAGAAACTGCAGTTAAGTTGACTAAAGCAAAGAACACCACGGGTGCTCTTATGTGTGGTTTTGATGGCTGAGGAGTTGAGTTCAGCCCCAACCCATCTGTCCGTCCCAGGAAGTGTGTGCATCATAAATAACAGTCGTGTCAACATCAATCCCTATAACATATAACCAGTTGTCCTATCCTCCGTTTTCAAATTACAGTACCTATTAGTATTTGCCATGGTACATCATTGTACGATGAAATGACTGCAATTTCCTATGTTATACATGCCAAGGTATGTACGCACACATGACTATAACCAAATATACTGTCACACATACTTCTTGGTCTATTAAACACTTCAGTTAATACCTACCACTATACAAGCATTTATTACCAACCCGGGGAAAGTACATATAAGCATTCGCGATTCTCAAATATATGTATTTGCGATTAGTTCCGCAACATACTTGACAATTTCGGATATCAATACTTCTTTTGATTGGAATCAGATGAGGTACTCATTTACTTTCTACACGTGGCCGTTACTTTCTCATTTCCTTTTCCATACCCCCTATGCCTATGCGGTCTATTATACAATTATTAACCACATTAAAAGTTCCATATCGTCTCCTACCTTCAGACTTCCTTATTTTTGAATGGATAATTTAGTCTTTCATGCTGACATTCGTCAAAAATAAATGTTTTGTCAACATTTTAATTTTGTTTCTTCTCTTTAAACCTATCCAATGATATTGTACTTATAGGTAATTTCAGTGGAATATTATGTATCTGTAGTACTTGTATGTGTGATACAAGCACATAATAAACTGCCTACAACCGTTTTGAAAATAAAACCAATACAATACAAAACAGCGTAGTTTCTGCTGTCTAACAGATACCTGGCATTCTAATAATTTTGAAAGTTTTTAATTGAGTAAAATTGAAGCTATTGAAACCAGTTCCGTAGTTAATCTGTTTCTTAGCGAGTGTTTTCCACAAAATTAGTCAGTGCTACTGTAGATATCTTTTGCCATGTTGCCCCCTCATTTTGTCAATTTTATACTTTTACAAGGCCTATTAAATGTACTATTCCTGTACAGTTAAATAGGTGGTTGGATGTGTTACGTAACCTAAAAGCTAAAGCTACGCTTAGGTTTCCGTTTAATGGGCCATGGCATTTATTCGGTTTTGATCTCTCGTTAATAAAATAGCTTAACACACTAACACAACAGACAGGTTGATATGTAAACATTCTTTACATGTCTCACTCGCCCTGTTATCTGAAAGGAACACATTTCTTACAATAAAATGCTATTTAGAAGTAATAAAAAGTAATATACAGTCTTAAGTCGTGGGTTGGGTTAAATTATTACCAAACAACCATTTCTTTACAAACTTTTACTTATTATAGGTTTCTGTTTAGGTAGGTAAGTATATAAATAATTCATATTCATAAAATAAACCTATAAACGCCCATATATCTAACAGAACATATTGTCAGTCAGTCGTACTTTGTAATTTGCAACATCTATAGAGAATATAATATTGCGCACATTCTGCAAGTCTATCCCTGGCTGTATGTATATGACAGTAATCGAGCTGAGCATATATGCCATTATTCATTCTCTATGATTCGATTTATTTTGCAAACTGTATTGTTCTGTAGAATTTGCCAATGAAATAGGGAGTAAATGGGATTGTGCTTTGATAGAAAAAACGTGCATATTTCTTATTGTGTAGTCAAGTCTACACGACATGCCAGACAGGGCCGTTGTCATAAATCGTGGTGGAAGTCTTAAAGCGTATGACAGGAATACACAGTACAATGGTGTGTCATCGATGGTCCGTAATGCATACATGGAAAAGATAAGAGGTAAAGGCCACTAGCGATGCAATGGAGTAAAGGTAAGTAATGGAGATTGGTCCTCCGGCACAATTCAGAGGCGTATTTGGGGCATAAACATTGCATGTGATAAAAATTATGTGTAAATATTCTTGTGTGCTATAAAATTCTAGCGATTAGTATTAGACATGTGTAGGTCGGCACTGCTACCTACACAGCTGTATATGCAATAATTTATTTGTACCTATTTATATGGTTGGTAAATAAGAACACATTACAAATGTCCTATTTAAAATAGATTGATTTATACTAAAGAATTTTCGATAATTTTGACAGATTTTCTTTGTTAACGAAGTGAGAGAATGGGGTGGGGCAAGATTCATGCAGAAATAAAGCCACAAGGTTATGGTTTTGTCAAAGAAAGTGGAGCTTGTTAATTCTGGGTTACTTTCAGGTTCGATTCGGCATCTGGAATAAAATTGATTTTGCAGAAGTGAGACCTAAAGTCTGTCTGCAAGACTTTCACTCTGTTATACGCACAAAGGGTACGACCATTTCAACTCCAGTATAACAAGGTTCAGTGTAAATTCATAATTTCTCTTAAGATTTGAGTTTCCCGACACCAGACTACAGTTCCCTCTTAGCTTTGAATGATGACAAGTAAATATATTCTTAACTGAGACTGAAGAAAGATGATGTCGGTATTTGGCTCGAGAATGTCAGTCTCTATTTTGTGCAGTAAAGGAAAAGTTCCGAGAGTATATTATTTATTTTGAAAAACATATTTTAGTAAATGCATATTAGATTTCTGTAAATCTTTTATATATATTATTAAGGAGCGAGAGGGAGAGAGTGCACATGTGTGCGTGCTTTTCATGAGCAAAGAATTTCTCGGGTGTTTCTGCCAAGGCGGCGGGAGTAGAGTTGTGGTGTAGTGTCGTTCGGTGGAATTGAAGGAACATTGAGTATCTAGCTCTAGCCTTTGTACGATTTTGCTCAGCTTAGAAGCTATGAGGATTTCAATTTGAGTGTGTCAAGTTTCAGAGGCAGCTGGGACCACTAGAACCACCAGTCCATTAATTCCTAAGCACCAAACGACGAAACAGAGTATAAGAAGCAAAGCAACAGCCAACCTTGTTATGTCAAACGGCGAAATCCGATCTACTCCTCTACTATTGTACTTACTTAGTTAGTTTCCTTACGCCTCCTATTTCTCTGAACTCTGTCGACTCAACTGCTTTATCTATCCATAATCTATACCCACCAACTGAAAGCTATTTTCTATATGACTTTATTTTGCAGGAAATACGTAAATAAGAACATGCCTAACAAACTTTTGACAATAATAGAACGGGCTATGCATACTACGCTAAGCTGTACTACTTCATTTGTAACTAATAAGTAAAATAGCAGGGCGGGATGAAGTGAGACTGTACTGGCTGGCGGTGGTTTGTTATTCCCGTTGGCTCCTTCCTCGGCTACTTTCAGTTTAGAACTCAATACTTTTCTATTCTTATTTCCTACCATTGTAAAATGCTTTGTTCTATTTACATTATGCGTGCCATACAATACCCTTTACACAGCTCTGCTCTATATCTGTATTTCCTGCTTATAGATCCATGATCTACGGACTCCTTTTATTTCTTCCCCTTCGTTTCGCTCAGCGTTTGTTACAGTGAATTTACCAATTTTAATTTATATTAAAGCGTTTCCGCATCGGCACGTGCTCCCAACAAAATATGAGCTCTTCACTTCATGAGATCCATTAAATTCAGTTAGGAATTACTACTACAAGTGCTCTTTGACATTGAAATCCTTGTTCTGCGATGTTCTTAATGTTGACTCTGCTGTCCTCTTCGCTTCCCTCTGATCTCTACCACATTCACTCTAATGCAGGGATGATAAGTACGACCTAGCTTTACGCATTCTACATATTTATAAGCTCCGTGTATCGAATTACTCATTTTACTCACGTACACGCTAATTTTATCAAAGCAAGTCTCCAGCCGACGGCAGGTCTTCCTGAGGGGAACTGATTTCGACGGAAGACAAAAGAACACTACTACAGTAAACACATTGCATTTCTATTCAAAAGTAAATGAAATTACTTTATAAATAAACAGCAATTCGATTACTGCATTGTACAGCTTCCTTCTATTTAGATGGCATTGTTAAATAAATAAACATGGACAGGTGGATGGATACGCTCAATTAAACCCTTGCAATCAAATGAATGAAGGGTCACATAAAATATTCTAAATAATGGAAATTTGACCATCGCTTGTGCGTTGAAGAATCATTTTACATACCTAATACTTGGTATTTACCGTACCGTACCGGCTCATGCTCTACTGTTAGTCAATTTAGTCAAAATCAAACAATTAGTACAAAGAGCTCAAAGAGAAGGTATACCGTAGACAATTTACTTTGGCTCTCCTAATGAATCTCTCCAGAAAATCAAACATAGCTTGATTTGGAAAATTCATTTTTATCACATACTACATACAGATGGGCGCCTGCGCTGCGCATTGACATCCAAACATATATACAACATATACAAATTCATACATACATCCTCTATCTTTCAAACTTCATTAATATTTTTATATAGTAGGATTTTTACAAGAACGATATAGGCTGGGGGAGAAGCGGAATTTACAAAATACATACAGTTGCGACAGTTAAGGTTTGCCTAACAAATATCATGCATATTTTTTATTAGGTTAGGTTTCAAAAGAGGCAAAACATTGATTCGTGCCTTAACTGTCGCAACTGTACCTATGTATTTTGTGTTCCAAAAGGTTTCTAAAGTTGTCCCGCCAAATTTTTTTTAAATTTTTTTTAAATGTCAAAAGTCTATTTTGAGATTGAAAGATTTTCGGCGCCTTTTTCCACCTTCATTTTGGGCCTAACTATTTCCAGATAAATTGAAAATTAGATGAGTTATCACTTATCAGTTGTCAATGATCGAATGATCAGCCAAGTAGGAAAACACAAAGGCAAACACAAACACTATTTAAAATGTTTTGCAGAAAAAATTTTGCTACATATCTCAACATACTTCATCAATTCGGATGTTGTGAAAAAGTAAAGCTGTTTATGCAGGTATTATAAGTTAGTGTGTCAGCGGAAATTAAATACTTTCACTAACTCTAGACCTATATGTATTTGCATTTCCAAATAATTTTCAAACATTCTTAGTTCAGTTCCTGCTTTCTGTAACTTGACGCGATAAGCGCCTACCGTCGCGCGAGGCGAGGATGAAAGTATTTGTGGGAGCTATAAGAAGGTCAGTGTACTTCTAGAGAAAGACACGGTGTACCTAAAAAGTACGCCTACGCTTAATACCTGTACTGGAATAGCCTGTTCTGACTATATCCTGCAACATTGGAAAAAGTATTTAAGCATCGCTTATATCGGTAGCCCAGTTCGCATGCATAATTTGTAAGTTGTCATTAGATGAACACTGAGTCCAGATATAGCAGTATTAATGGAGCTTATGTGCATTAAGTTGCTTTAGAGCTCACACATACATAATAGAAGTATAGCCAGAGAGCAGCACAACATGGGCGTGTATCCTTGACTTGCTGAAGTCTAAACATTTCACAAATACGGCTTGCCCTAGCCACGGTAGATAAAGTAAGCTAAAGAATATTTATGAAAAAGTTGCTGACAGCTAAATAGGATGAAAGTTGTGCACATGTAATTAACCATAAGGACTCATTGTCCTACTTTCTGCCAAAGTTTCAGTTTACTACGAATCGTTAGCTCAGTTTGGACTATTAAGCTGAGAAATTGGTCGCTAACAATACTTCCTTGAGAATGACGACAGAAGAAGTTTCGTTTCCTTCTCACTAGCTAAACTTTAGTCAGGNACTATTAAGCTGAGAAATTGGTCGCTAACAATACTTCCTTGAGAATGACGACAGAAGAAGTTTCGTTTCCTTCTCACTAGCTAAACTTTAGTCAGGTAAATAAAGTAGTCGTCGAACGAGTCCTGGAAAGGGAAAGCAAGGTAAATCACTGTGAAAAATAAATACTTTCTCTATCAGTATAATATTCTCTAAGTAAACGTGGGAGTTAGTTAACTACCGTAAACTAAACGACCTGTGAAACTATCATGTCCTGGAAAGTCATCGTCGACTTGTAATCAAACCCTCATCAGCTTTTCAAATGACACAAATTACAATCTTGAAAAATTCTAAAAAATGGGACCCACTTAAGCTTGGATGCGTATTTATTACGCAGAGAGTCTTCTTTTAGTATTCAACATTCCCACGTGTTCTAAAAAGTTTTCAATATTTTCTGTTTTCTGCATAAGAGACACAAACTATGTTTTTGTGCGTTCATAAATACATTCATTCACATTGTCCTGTAATTTTAATGACACATTCTGTACAAGTGCTGCTGAAATAGTTTGGTTGAAGTAGACTAAGACCTATTAAAACTTTGCCATGATTTCTTTACTTATATAGAATAGATATAGCGTATAGGTAAGGAAGGAAGAAGCAAGCTGACAGAGAAAGCACGATCTTCCATTAGAGTGTAGCATTAGAGTGGGTGTATGTATGTATGTATAATATACTAGGAACTGTGTACTACATTTGAAGCAAGACGGAATTTTCTTTTCATCTTTTGAAACGAAAGCAATATGTCGGTTATTCGACTAGATTATGTAATGCTGAGTATTCCAATAAATGGATTATGAAAAGTTGGCTATTCTTTCTCCACTTGCATTGCTGTTGGAGATATGTACATCATCAGTGCAGAATAATATCAAGGCACGATTTCACTAATACTTGTGTTGCCGTATATTTCCGTAGTCTCGAATCTTCTTCCACTCCATTCAATCAGGATTCGAAAATAAATCCCATTCGTATTTGCAGGCTTAGCTTACTTAGCTTCACAGTCAGAGCTATGCAAAAATATAATAAATAATGATGATATAGCCCAGTAAGGGGACGTAAATGCCTAGCACATTGCATTACGTATGAGGCATTGGGTTTCGTTTTGAAAAAGTAGTCCAAAGAAAGGAACTTTCTCAGTAAAACTGAGGAAGGTATTTTAAAAACTACTTATAAAGCACATTATAGCAGAAATGTAAGTGGGAGGCATGTATTTATGTAGGCTAGGAGGTATGTATGTTCTATTAGCTCTATGCTCTCGTGTTTATAGCATGGGGTAGGTGCATTTGAATTTAACAGAGCAATTCAATTGTAAGCTTACCAAATAAAATACGAGAACTGAGAGGAGAACCAAACAGTGTCTTATGACAGCACGATACTTATTGTTAGAAATTACTAGGGAACTTTTCATTGCTCACGACTAGATGGAATATATTTAAAGTTAAACACTGGATTTGTTGTTAACATAATACAGGAACTAAAAACATATCTACATACTAACATCGCATTCTACACACTTGATTTCCTATATACTCCGTAAGTAGTACGTAAGCTGAAGCTAAGCATACTATATATTATCCCGTAGGCCTATTTAAGGAACGTACAACAGATATTTTATTTTAGATGTTCATGGAATCCTTGAGAAGTCACTTATATAGAGCAATTCCCATTCATACTGTAGTTACATAGAAGTAATCGCAAAGTATCTAAACGGGAAATTCCTTTAGTTTTTATTCTCATTCCAAATGAACAATAAAGAATTTCGTAAAGTCTCCATTTCCTATCTCTTCTCTATTTATTTCTCGGATTCCTTTCCCTTCCTATTAAATACCGGAGATGTTATTCTGAAATGAAAAGTATCTTCATTATTCTTTTGCCAAACACTTTTTGCAAGATAATAAAAATCTATTCTTCACTGCATCTTCTGCCATTTCCTAGGCACAAGCTTCCTGATGCATGAGATTAAAACATTTCATCAATAGGTGAAATTACTTTTATTTCTTCCAAATGCTAAAACTTTTCGCAAACTCTAATATCGAATATTCCACATACATGCTAAATACTGTCGCGAAATACGTTCACATTCGTAAAATGAAATAGGAAAATGTCAATAATGTCAGGTGTGACAACAATGGATTGTATTCATTGTATTTTGGTCCAATCTTCAACAAACTTATTAACTTTTCTTCCGTAATATGCAAATAATTGGAAAGAGATTGAGACGCCTATATATAAAGGCTCCTTATAAGGTTGGATATTTCTCACCTAATCAACGAAACGAATTAATGCATACAGCATTTTCAGCATTAGAGTGCAAGTTATATAATTATAGCTAACAAATAACAAACTACTCTACCCCTGCTTCTTTTTAGTTGGATACCATTCAATGGAGCATTCTAAAATGAATGACGATACTAAGTCACGTGCGCGTATTTATCTATAGACTCTTTTACGCTGTAATCTAGTAAGGATGATTACCTATAAACGCCAGCTTTAGGTTTTAAACGCGAGGCAAATCCAATCCGTAGAATGAAGTTGTCATTTAGCATTTCCATCAACTTGCAATCAAAAGATAGTTAAGGAAGTGTAACAGAAAATAATTGTTTGTTTAAATTGGACTTTAACCTGCTGGTTATTTATATGGAGCATGATATATAGACAGAGGGTAGATAGAGTGTCGACTTTAGTAAACATAAGGACGCAAGAATTGGGACAATTTTACTTAAGGAATAATATTCACAATGTTTTAGTACATCATGTACAGCTGCCTCTGCCGGTACAATATATCGAAATGTCTTAATCAACAATATCATGTATGTATTGTGCAGAATATCAGTTTCCTCAGTAGTTTATGCCTGCTCAGTCAGCACCTTGCATTGCAATCAATGTTTTAAGCTTTCTAATCAACATATTTTTTCTGATCAAAAGCTATAAAGCATAAAAAGTGATTATTAAAGATGATGAATTAGTTGTAGTAATAAGAACATGTTGACTTAACTCTAGTGTCTTGCCAATGTAAATATTTTTCCAGGGACACGCTTTACTTATTACCGAGTTGCGTTACTTACATCCTTTATTTAGTGGAGACTCGGAGACCGGAGAGTGTAAATGCGTTAGATATAGTGTGAAGTGGAATGGAAAAGCAGATTTTTCCCTAATCTGTACAAACAGGTAAATACATAGGTAGCCAGCCATAGTTAGCTATCTGTTCCTTATTCGTCTTTGTAGTATAAGATGAGTATATGAACTTAGTGACCTATGTTTCCCATTTGCCTAATATACTAGGCAGAAATAAGATATAGGCTACTCGACTTGAAAGAGTTGATGATAGTAGCTGTTGATGATGTGCGCGAGTCTGGTGATTGCTTGGGAAGTAATGAGATCTTCAGTAGATTAATACGCGTACGCGTCGCTGAAGATCAAAGAGAGAAACTTGAGAAAATACACAGACGGATCTACCGCACAACACTCTTCTTTACGATTGCATTTCACAGATTTCAGATTTTCTACTTGTGCTTACCACTCCGTATATTTATTCTTGATTGAAGTTGCCAAACAAATTGTGCACCGAGTCTGAGAGTAAATGCTTTATAAATCCCTGCAATGAAATGTAACGAAATTGTAGGAAAGCAGTTTGTTAAATTGGAAAGCAAAGCCTTTCAAATGTATCGATGTACTACTTGGAGACTTGGAGATGGATATCTCAAAAGCTCATTCTACTTTAATCAGCGCATATTCAAATTCTTAGACAAAGGAATGCTATCCGAAGATTTCTAATCTCTGCTAATTAGTGCATTTATCTGTACTTCACTGAGAAGGTGAGTTATCTGTATTATTACTAGACAGGAGACTAGATAATTGAACAGATTATATGATTATAATGCCTACTTATACAAAGATACTAATTATAGTCCTACTCTACTAAATATACACAATGCATAGCGAAAGGCTATAAATAAATGATCATTAAGATAATAAATAGTTCTTTCAATGTAAACAACACACACACAGAAAATGACACAAACTAACAAATAATTGCTGATGCTGACGACATGCAGTAACTACCACTTTTACTCCAACATTTAAAGAATATGGATTGCCAATTAGCAATTACGTTATTTCAAATTAACTTGCTATTTGTTCATTAGAAGCATCTAATGTAGATGTTATCAAAAGCGCCTGAATACTATAGCTAAGACTTAATATCCAGTTACATCTGTTTTTCTACTCCACATATGCACGACAACGGACAAATCGACACGTAATAGATGAAAATAGGACAAGTCGACGGATATCTACAGATAAGCAGGTGGAGTAGGAAAACACATTTAACTGTTCAGTTTAACCAACTTACTCTAACATTTAAGACTACTACGTATAATGATTATACAAGCAACGCGAAAAATTCTATGCTCTTGGCTTGAATACTTATTCCTTGCTCATAACATATGTCAGTTTTTGCAAACAAGAAAAATTTGAAAACAGGTGATTTATAAATGGGATGTAGGGGAAACACTTACGTATCTGTATAATATATCAATCGAGTAAACGAAGTGCATACGTAAGAATGCTTTAACTGCCTTGGGATTTCAGCAGCATGTGCTGAATACGACGGAGTATTTTAAGAGGGTGAATGTATACATTTTTGATTCACACGGAACAGAACAACACCTTAACATAAAATGTATTGTTGAATGAAAAATGTCCGTTCTCAAAAGTGATTGACCAGCTCATTCAGTGGTAAAAATACTATAAAACGGGATTATTGGTTACTATTCATGCAAGGTACTAAAGGTACTGCTTCATTTCCTATGCATTGTGTGTTGTACACATTCTTATCCACATGTCAATGCATTTTACTGTTTCCAGCTTGCAAATAAAAACTGGTTCAAAAACTATCTATGATTTATTGGTCTAAGGTTAGTTTATGATATCAGCACAATGAATAATTTTAACTTAGCTAAGTAAAGAGTTGCAAAACTCAAGGTACACATTTATTTCAGTTTGGACAAGCAAGGGCAAGACGAGCAGATGCAATAGAAAGAAATTTGATAGGAAAAAATCAATTACCAAGTGAAAGCCGTTTATGTCGTTTGGATGGAATCGGATTGAAACAGATCATTCTTGCATTGCGTGAGCGTAAATGTATTTAGGTATATGATGTACTAGTGTCTATATGTACTTAGCGATCCTATCTAAAATATTATTCGCCTGATTCTTTAGTAATAGTGCTCTTAATACCATTATGCTGAAGCTATAAATACAGGCATTAGAAAATCCTGTGATAGTGAAAGCAGAGCTAATGCTTTTTTCGATTGCCAGTGTTAAGTCCAGAGGTTTTATAGCTAAGTCATAGTAGTAAGTGCGTTAGCTTAGATGGCTTTCATTAGTTTCCGTATGTTGAGGGCTGCCTATGCGTCTCAAACTCACATCACATCATCAGAAAGCTATGTGCTATCAAATGGTAACCAAAACTAAGGAGAAAGCAGGGGAAAGAAAAAAACAGATGTAGGGCTTCTTTGGGTTAGCTTTCTATTTCTGTAATGATTACTATGGAATTGCTATCAGTTCTATTTAATAGTATCTTTGATACGTAGGCAGATATGTGAGACTTTGCTATTTGATAATGTAAGGTTGCCTGGCGTTGGATGCAATAAGACGAATTCAGTCTCAAGTGGTTTTATCCTACTTGGATAGTATTTCGTAGCCTTGTATTAGTATTGAATTCGTCCGGGGGAAATTCCGTAGAAGTAGATGGTCTGGTTTAGTTCTGGTCTGGACCAGGTACTTATGCTTACGGTACGATTAGCCATGAGAGGTTTCTAGGAATAAATGTACGGTGATTAGCTGTAATATATCAAAAGAGAAAAAATTTTATATTGGGTTTGAACGGGAGAAAAGGCACGAATGGGTAATATATCTCCCAGTTAAAAATGATGAACGCCTTTCTGGGAGAAACGTGTGTGTTTGGAGCGTGGTGAGTATTCCCGGGATTGGGAAGGAGGACTACATAGAATTCTACTTACTAGTGTGCTGTGGCGGAGGTAGGCAAAAACTAATAGCATTTACCTAGGAAATGATACAAAGCAATGTGAATGCGATGGCTTTTGTAGTGCAAGTGTGTGTAACGTAAGTACAGAACATAACCTTTCGATTCATTCGCTACACTTTCTCAATATCTCTAATATTCCGTCTAACTCCTACGTAGGTGTTTAAAGATTTGGGTGTGTTCACGTTCACTCTTCTGTTCTGGTTTGTTTAGCTTCGTTGGTGGCTCTACGTTGAGAGAGGCAACGTGGCTGGTGAAAGTCAACCCTGAAGAAAGCAAATCAAAGCAAAGCCAAAGCAGTGCGATCTTAACGAGACGTATTAGGGGAAGAGCTGCTAAGCTAAAGAGCTCACAGACTCAGTCTTGCCTTCAACTTCAATAAATTATAGCGTTTTTATCAAAGTCTTTTCGACCTGCACCTTGAAACCTATTTGTCGAAATCCTCGACAGCTTCCTTGACTCTTCTCCACACAGAACAGAACTCAAAGCCGGGAACAATAAAGGGCTTTGTGCTCCTTCCCACAAAAATTCAGACCGAGTTCTCCGCTCAGACTTATACCGAGTGTAACTTCAAGATATGAACAGTCCTTAAAATATCGCAATCAACCACCCAAATTCCTGCTGATCCTCAGCTTACAACACGCAATCCTTCACACAGCACCAAATACAGCCACCAAATACCTCAACTCGGTCTTACTCAACAAAATTCTCATTCTTTCCTATCTTTTCCTTTCATCCTTCAATTCATTCAATATGAATCGGTTCCCTCATTTTAATTTTATCAAACTGCCGAAACCATAAAGTTTCATTTCATTTTGATTTACTATTGCATATGCGTTTCCACTTTCCACTCAATGCTATCCAAGCAAATACTGACTTTTTTCATAATTTATACAAATACGACTGCATAAATAATGCTTTAAGTATGCTTTAAGCTAAAAATGCTGTTTGTGTTGAGATCGTTGACTATGCTCTGAAATTTAACGTGACACGGAGCAAAAACAAAACTGTGCTGTGTGTCTATATTGTAAAGACGTCTCCAATTGACAACTTTCTCTGATGATCTAAGACTACATTATTAACTAACTGTGTTCATTCTTTGAAGTCATCCTTTCAATTGCAGTAAGCTATTTTTACATTTATATCTTGAACAAACTTATCACCTGCAGTAGCTGGGTGTGCAAAATGGATTGAAAACGAAGAATATAATAGTTTGTCTGCGATTGACTGTATAAATAATTATTCTGTGTAAATTCACGAACCATGTTTTAACACGATTGAAAATTTCGTGACAGGTATTTTATAAATGGCTGTATCAAAGTAAACTTTGTTGCTGTCATATGCGTATTTTTGTGTATAAAGACTTACTGCCTTTACCTTATTATTAAAATGAGCCCACGTTAACTAAACATGAAAATACCTAGTAAGCGCACGGTAAACGACTAATTCATAGTTAATTGCCTAAACGAATAGTAGTAACTTATTTTACTGCTGCAAGAACATATATAGTCTGAAGCAAGACTAACGGATACCTTATTATTATGAAAGCCTTTTAAAGTGGAAAAAGTATGCAGCGGAGCGAATGGCATTAAGGGGGATGACTACTAGTGAAGTCTATTTTTAAGTTCCATCTTACCTTGCAATCTGGTAAAGAATTTCATTTTAATCAGCGCGAAATGTAAACACGTGCAAGTACAATGAGACACAACTCGCTCTGTGCACAAAAATGCAAAGGGAGAGTTTTGAGAAGACTTCAAAGAATTCTTTGTAACGGAGCAGAAAGTTATATTTTTCTCAGTAAGAATAGTACATGATCTAATGCAGAAGCCATTTTAAGTTTAGAAGAATTTACCTAACTGGAGTGGGATAGTTGTTCATAGTCTGCCCAATCCAATAAGAGCAGCAAAGAAACATAAAAGAAAGCATAGCGAAGTATAAGAGCATCTAAAGCAGACTATTTACTTCACCGAAGAATATAGAATACATACATAGGTGGTAGTTTAATTTGTATTACACGGTAGTTGTATGAGGGCTATTTGTATGATGTACTTAGGTAGTGCTTGAGTGTAGAGGTCTTCTGGTCCTATTGCTTTCTAAATATATAAAGTTGGTTTCTTGAACAAAGACGTATCTTGCATTTTAGTGATGTGTGTATGTATATAGAAGCATTAGTGTAAACGAAAGTTAACTGTAGACATGTTACATATATTTATTTCTTGTTTGGTTGAGAAAAACGTAAGTAGAAACGTGTTCATGTAAGTAGTGAACCTCCTCCTATTTAGAGTACAGTGGGTACAAATAGAGATAGTTAGTCAGAGGAAGTGCTAGAAAAGGCACTACATGAGAAAAACGTCTTCTGAGAAGCAGAGAGGCGAAAAGGAGGAGAAAATGTAGGAAAGGAAAGACGTAGTGCTGCTCTGTAGTGACTACTACTTAGAAGACAGACAGGAAAACAGGATGAGCTTAAAAAATTCAAACGTAGCCAACTCATTTGTTCATGTCTTGATCAATTCCACTATGCATTTCTTATCAAAGAGACGACTTCCCCCTGAATTTTCTTGAGTTGTTTTCTATTCTAACTTTACATTGCATAACACCACAGAAGCATGAATCCACAGATAGCAATGCATAGCCATCCATTCTCCTCCTCTGCAGCTTAACTTTGTAAATAATTGTATACATATGACTATATGACCATTGCTCCCTGTGCCATCCCACGTCTGGCTTATTGTTACATCAGATTGGCCAGGACACATAGTAAAATTTGTAGGTTAATTTACCAGCTTTTATTTCTCATACTATTAGCTATTGCAGAACAGACAGAGAGAAGACATATGAATCACTATAGGACTTGTAGTATATTTTGTGTTTCCTAAGTACAATTACATGTATGTCAAGACAAAAGCCAAACCCATGTATGCCAAACAGTCCTATGCCAATCTATGTAAAACAGAGACGAAACTAGGAAACAAATAACATATTTCCATTTAGAACTGTAGCTCCCCAATCTACGTAAAAATGTTGCAATACTCGAGAGTTTCGTTTATATCTCGGTTTTTTTAATCTTGTCTGTTTTCTGCTCTATAACAGATATACGAGCATATAGTATGCCTATTGGGTGCATTCATTTTGGCTGCTAGCATTTGTAGCAGTAGTGGATGTCAGGCGAGGAATTTGGGAGTAGACATTTATTCTCAGATTGGAATCACTCTAATAAACTCATTCAATTCGAGCTCAGATTTATAACACTCAGAGACCCCTTGGCCACCAATTTACTATTCTCCGCTTGGATACTTTCTACACACACAAATTGTATGTATATTGCATTACACGTTTCGGCAGACCTATAACTATGTGTACTACAATGTGTGTAGCTATCTATTGATGTGGAGTACGTATGTTATGCAATTGTTTCTTTTATGTCCAATTTCATCTTAATGTATCCGTATATACCAAATAACAAATCTGTATACGCATGTTATCTAAATAAATACGTTTGTTGTATGTCTACGTGTAAAAGTCAGCAGAAAGTCCAATTTCAAATAGTAATACTAGGAGGATATAGCCCAAGCTGCTGTGCTGCTAGACGAGTAATGCATTTATTGTGCTAGATAGAATTTTGAAAGTAGATGAAATTAGGTAGAGTGTCTGTTGTATAGAAACACATGTAGTGGGAGGAGGATAAGAATTCTAGGTACCTACTACTACATAATGTACTTTTGTGATTCTACTGTTATTGTTAGGCTACAATGAAAAATATTGATTCAGTGCAATTTGTTTTGTGCTTTGCACCCCACTGTGTAGCAAACTGTGCGAGACAATAACTTAGGGACTGTTTAGTTACTTACGCTAGTTGGTTAAAAGTTTTCTCCGGCATGTTTCACTGTAACAGTTTAGTGAATAGTGTAATTCTGGATATAGAGCCAGGGCCTGCTCTCCATCCTGTCACGGTGTTAGATGCGTGGCAATTTTTCTGTAAAGGCGGAAAGTCGAGCTGTACACAAATTATTTGGCAAATGCTGCAGCAGAATACGAAACTTTCACTTTGTTATTAAATAACTTTACTAACCCACATTGGAGCCACAAGAGAAACCCTTGGCTTTGAAGCAATCAAACTGAATTCTTGGCAATACTTTCCAGAGTACTATATTTCAGTTCAACTCACAACGCTTACGACTTACGTCTCTGTAGGTAGGCCAAGGAGCCAAAGCTAAGTAAGGGAAACCTCTTAAGAATTTAATTAATTTCTTCAGGTACGTTAAGTTTCCTTAACCCTCCTGATTTCTGTTTGTAAACAATTGTCAGGAAGACTAATAATAAAGATTGTTGCTCCACTTGCTCCATGCCTCATTTATTTCATTTTCCACTTTACTAGGCGACAATTACCGTCGGTATCTAAACCAATTCACTTCGCAATGCACCTGATAGATCTTTGCTCCAGGAGTGTGTCTAATTGGAAATAGAAAGTTTTACTGCGGCCAAGTCCCCTTCAAATCATTCTGCTTATTTATTAGCCTCCCATAGTTTACTAAGCCAGTCAGATAGGACAACCTCAAAATGACCTTGTTGCTGAAAATTAGTTCAAAGGGAAACCAAATTAATTGCTGGCTCCACGTGCACCGCAGTTTAATAAATGAAAGCGATTAAAATATTTCTGCGTTACTCGCAATTAGTTAATCCATTTCAGTTCTTGCCTACTAAACACACGATCTTGTGGTATTAATGTCTCAATTTGCTTAAGTCACAACTATCCTATTTCATTCGGTACAAGCAAAAAAAGTTATTATTTTATTTTAACCATAAAACTCTTGCAGACAGGTCTCTCTAGGTAATAAATAGTATTTTGGCATGAACTTACAATATCCCAATAGTTTGCTTTGCTTTCAATAGCACAAGTACACATCGGCGGATTCATCTATGCAAAATTAAAGTGAATATTTATTCCTATTCTACCTTCTTCATCAAACGGAATTTATTGGTCACACGGTAAATAATGAAATTAAATCAAGTAGTACCTCATTCCATAGCTGACAAAAGCTATACATGAAGCTCAGTTTGTGCAAAATTGTTGAACGAGTTATCTCTTTTCGTTCGAAAGTTATCGTGTTATCAGACGGACGGATGGATGGATGGACAGACAGACAGACAGACAGGGCATTCCCATAAAGCAGCGTTCCGCTACTTAATAATGAAATTAAATCAAGTAGTACCTCATTCCATAGCTGACAAAAGCTATACATGAAGCTCAGTTTGTGCAAAATTGTAAATACCTAAAACACATTAAGGTTTCTCATTTATTCACTAACAACCTAACATCTACTGGTTTTACTTCTAATAAGTCCAACAAGCCGGCAATAAATGCGTCTATTTTGCAGCCACCTTATCCATAGAGCTTAATAAAAAATAAAGTCCGATGCGGCTAAATAATTGCTATTACAATGACGAAAGATGAATCAAACAAATGAATAAAAATTCAGGACTAAAATAAATTTATTGTTAATATATGAGGGAATGTGATTGTCGGATATCTTAAATGAAGCTACTATGATATTAATGTGAACTGAATTCAGTGAGATAGGAGCTGAATGATTCCACGCATAATAATGCATCTGTCATTGAGTTGTGTAGAATAACCCGGAGGAAGCAACTTAATCTAGTATAGGTTTACGAAGGGGGATCTTGAACACGCTATGTCCTAACAAGACGAGTGAAACTAAGAGTTGTGTTGAGAATATCAACAGATCTGACACTGTAGAGAGTGACTAAATGTAAATTACTCAATCATCTTCAGCGAAAGTGAAAATATTCTTTTCACTCAGTCTCTCAGACACAGGCGAGGGTTGAAGTTGAGTACATCTGCATAGTCATAATCAGATACATATCTAAAACTACTCATCGTCGCAAGCTTTTTCGTAAGTGTATTACGTACTAATATATGGCTGAATGTTTTCATCTTCAGTGCATGTATATAGGGATATATCTACTGCTGATGTGTAAATTCATCTGTGGGCAAATGGAGTAAAGAGCGCGTGGAAGACATAGAATGAAATGGAGGCGAATCATATCTGCATATCACACACAAGTGGCAATGACAATTCTGTATATGGTGGTAGTCAGTGTATGTATTTCTGTACTTATGTCTGCATCAATATAAGATGTTCTTAACACCAGAAGGGAATATGCTGGTTTAGCTTCCCTCGTTTGTGTCGTTTTGTGAAAGATGACGAGAAGGAATAAAAGGACGTCTCTGGGAAAAATTTCCATTTTACTTTTGACGATTGCAAATGATCTTGAGTGTGGGGAAGAGAGTGGAGTGAAGTGGAGTTCAGTTAACTCGACTTAACTACTACTACACATATAACGTGGCGTGGTTTCCTTTCCTCTGACTGACATGCAGCATGCGGAGTACATATATCTGTTGTAGCTACGTACAATATCGCTTGATTTCGAATTGAGACTTTGCATCTCTAAATCGGGTAGCCCGTTGAGTTCTCTTTCGATAATAGCGTTCTGCTATGCTCTCTACTTGAAGGCACATCTTACTTAGCTGCAGGGAGCAAAAGTACCTGCCTCTTCCTACTCAACTGCAGACACGTATCTGGCCCTGCACTCTCTTGCTGAAAGGCAGTATGAAATAGAAAGTGAGAGATAGGCAAGAGACATTTCTCTTGACTTTCTGGCTCTATGCAATTTTTCTCGATTCCATGATAAAAGCACTCGTGTCAAAAGTTGAGTGTACGACACGTCGGTTTCTAGCTTAATGCTTTTAGTAGGTCTTTGATCATTTGTTCTCCGATTCTCCATTCATTCATGGCTACCTTCAACTTCAACCTCCTTATCTATCTCTTCCATGTTCATTCCTCAGAATAATACATACATAGGTACATACACACGATCGAATGAGCAGCACTTTCTCCACATCTATATGTGCATATTAGTATCTCCACAAATCCATTCTGCTATTGACTTGGGAAAAACACACAAACAAATAGTAATGGAATCAGACGCAGTCAGCGTTTCTTCTCTCACCAAAATACCCATAGGCAAAAGAATCATTTTTAGTATAGCCATAGTATTATGAAACTTCGGCATCGCGAAGTAGTGTGTATTTATTTATTTTTGCATACCCCGCACTCTCTTTCGGTGGGATGGATACGTGAAGCCCTTCCATTTATTTTGTAAACACAAGCTGAAGGTTACTATTTTTAACACTCAAAATTTCCTTTGTGCTCTCCAGAACATTATAAAATCTAGACAAGTACTTTTTCTTTTAGTTCAAGTTCATAGTTGCGTTTTCCGAGAGTGCCAATATCTGGCAACCAGACTGACAATGAGGAAAGAAGAAAGAGTTTGTATCGTAACAAAGAGTGACTTTATCTGAGGAGCCAAAGATTGAAGCTTGGGAAGTTCTTGGTAGTCAATGCCAGTCAGTAGAATAGAAAGAAAGCTGTTTGTATTGCGTATGTTATATTGTGCGTGAAATGAATATAGTATCAACGCATGGATGGTATATTTGCTTTCCCGTGCACCTATATCTCCTTAAATAAGTGCGTCTGGTTATTACAGTTGCAATGTAAAATTGCAGATATGTGTGTTAGTATATGTGCGCAGCATATCATGTGTGTGGCTGGGTTTGGATTGGTCTTGACTTCCTTGCGTTGTCTTGTGTGGGCGAGTGTAACTTTGATACCTGACATCCATAATAAAATACTCAAGGTTCCTTTTCTTTTTTCTATCAGAAAGTGCGTGCTTGGGTAGTCAATCGTAAGGCAAACGTGGAATTGGATCTCTCCAGAGACTTTTATGTGAAAAAGAAAGTCTGACTTATTGCTAAAGGTACTATCTGATTTGAAATTCTAAATCAACCTTCAGCGTATGAATTCAATGCAATGTTCCGTAATTTAAGATCAATGCTGTACAGTACAGAAATACTTATCCGAAACACTTGTTTAAAACCTACGGCAAGCAGTGACAGAAGCTCGCCCAAATAATGAGGGCCATGTAATATACAGTTTACAATTAATATCCTTTAAAAGACAGATTTTATTAATTTAATTGATTTTTGCAAAGGAAACATTAATTTATTGATTTCTTGCCACAGAAACACTAATTCATTTAAAAGACAGATTTTATTAATTTAATTGATTTTTGCAAAGGAAACATTAATTTATTGATTTCTTGCTCCAGAAACACTAATTCATTGATTTTTTTCCGCAGAAGCGCTATATATAATGATTTTTTAACTTTAACAAACTTTAACAAAGCTAGTAATTTTGATTATCAAAATGAACAAACAGTCAAAACAAATAATTTTGGCTCACAATCAATAGAAAGTCAAAACAAATAATTTTGACTATCGTGAATAAAAAGTCAAAATAAGTAATTTTGACTTGCAAAATAAATAGAAAGTCAAAACAAGTAATTTTGACTAACACCTGATCGGTTCTATAAGCTGGCTTCCTCGGTCGGGCGAGGTAAAAATGCGGAGCACGTGAGCATTTATTTCCTCTGCTAATCGCTGCAATTACAAATATGATATTATTTAAGGGACAGACATTTACTACTTTTGTATTTACTGAGGGGGAGTTCATAGCCAATATAGTTACATGTGTGCGTAGGAGGGGAAATATTATGGGACAGGTAAACTTGTTTTCAAACAGCAGCAGCGTGTTCGGGTGAACTGAACATTAATCTCTCCTTTTATTTGTTCAGTCTAAAAACGCTCCCCAGAAAGACATGAATCTTGTTTTAATTTCTGGAAAAGTTTGGCTTAAGTGTATTTTTACACCTTTAGAGTAAGCAGACATTTACAAAGACAATATAAGACGACATAAGCTACAGTTAATTCAAGATAAAAGTGAAAGCATCGAGGGGGAGGGACCTAACGAAACAGAACGGCAGACACAAGAATTTCCTTAAGTTTCTGTTGCACTTGCCCTTTTCTCCTGTACACAAAGTGTTCATCGTCAGAGAAAATAAAAGGAGTAGATAGGTGGAAGTGTACATACTTAAGGTAAGTAAGTACAGAGAAAGAGGTTGGTTCTCCTTGTTACTCTTACTGATGAAAATATATCTTCTTCAAGGGGATTATATGATGCGGAAGAAACGAAGAAGATAGGCTCTAAAATTTTATTTACTTTTTGGAAGGGTGATTTTTAGCAAGGCAATTTGGATAGTGAGTTGATCTTTTATCGCTTAATGGGCTTCTGCATTCGCTACCATGAAAAAGCCGCTTTTCTCTTTATGATCTTCTCTCCTGATATCTCACTTCAACTTACCGCAAAACTATTCATCCGTAAAGATTTCCACTTTACTATTACTATCCTATTTACATATCTTCCCCTAAAAAGAAACTCCGTTCCCTTCCCTGCCGAAATATTGTCTCACGTGGAAACACTTACTTCTCTCACTATCTTTTCCAAAATATAAATTAAGATCCCCCGACTCAGATACCATTTCTAAACCCACCTTCTGCTTATTAAGAATTTTTGCATCTGCTGATTTATGCTGTGTCGTCATATTGCGTGCTATTTAGAATACGCTTCTCCAATGATGGAAATAAAATGGGAAAATCTTCCTATTTTGTCTAAATAAGCATAAGGTAATTAATATTTTTAGCCTGAGTTAATGGGTAGGAAAAGTAATAAAATTATGCTGATTGGTAAACTTTTCCTTATTCAACAGTACTTGTGATCCCCTGGTCTGTCTTACTCAATATGTTTGCAAGAAATGTTCTGTAGTTGTATAACAAATATTTTAGATATTTATTTCCGCATAATGGCATAGTAAGTAATTGTATAGATATCATTATCAGAAAATTATTTTCATGCCAATGCTCTACTTGGCTTGCGATAAGCACTGAACTGAAGTTTAATTGCATTTTTTATTTCAGCTGCATTCTTTCTAGAAAGTTTTAGAACAATAAGACTGTCACAATCGTTATCTGTGAGAACTTTCTGTAACATTTTGAAACTTTCTCTATCAGAGAAAGGAGGTTTAAGATGAAACTACATACATTGGGTAGTACCCTGCTACTTGGCTGCCTTTATGTAGGTTTCAAGGTAAGAAAGGAGAAAATAAGTAGAAAGACCTTGCAATGGAAGAAGATTAAGGTTCTGTTGACTGTAGCACAGGCACCTGTCAGAGACTTAACTTCGTCTCGCTTTCGAGTTCATTTTATTTCTCGCGTTGTTACTAAGGCTGGAGCTGGAAAGTCCTTTACTTAGTTCACTTAACTGAATTTTCCGATCAAGAGCATCAGTCTTTGTGCATGTAACTCATATAGTTACATTAGTAATACCAAGTGTACTTATAACTAAGTTATTTTAGTAAATTCTTGTATCCGTACGAAGGAGAATCCAATGACCTGAATGAGAGTGCAGCGACAGGTCTTTATAAATGGCAGATATTATAAGATACTTAAGCCTCTTTAAAGAAAATGCACCGAATTCTTAAGAAGACATTCTTCAGAATTCAGTATTACACGTTTTGTTAATAAATATTACAGTACGTAGCACGAGGATAGCAGGATGTAGACTTTAAGAGGGAGTGTTATAACATTTCTATTTATTTCACTTATTTCTTCACTAATCTTGCTTTTGTGTAGTTTGTGCAGGGTCGAATAGTGCATTCTGTTCTAGGTGCATGAACTTGTTAGTTAATGTGCCGAATGGGAGCAGAATTAAGATTCTTTCCGTAAAAGTCCCTATAAAAACTCGTAAGAAGCGGAGAATAAAAAGCTAAATACCCGCATACTTCTTTTACTACTTACTAAACACTAAACTATATATATTTCCAAGTCTGAAAGAAATTCCCCTCATGTCATGAAGGGAATCATTCATCTTTCTGTTATTTATGTCATCGCAGTATAGTAAAATGGAAATGTACACAATTCTATCTACGAATGGAGCACCACCAGACAGGAGGGATAGCATCAAAGCCTTTATGGGGGGCTATACCTACTTACATTATGCGTCCCTACCATTGTCCTTTTTAGAACGAAAACATAATACAAGTCCAAAAAATGTAATGGAATACGGAGATATAACAAAATGCTTTATTTTCATAACATAAATGA
>JABASH010001663.1:0-24566 GCA_019776445.1 Tomocerus maximus | reverse complement strand
AAAAGCTTTTGAGTTAATTCTTTCAACATGACGCCCTCTACCAGGCCTGTGGCTGCAGACTACATGAGTATACCATCGTCAGTAATCTACGAGACGATGGTGGAGAAGTTTAATTATTCCAAAAGTATTTTGCAAGATGTTCCATTTCTATTTCTAGGTCCAAGCACTAAAGCCAAGATTCATCCAAGTAAATAAATAGTCTATACAATTAAAATCATTTTTTGTCATCTACCTGACAGCTTATTTGAAGGGTTCTATATAAGCTTGTGAAGGTATAGTTATTCTTGACATGATCGATACTTAATACTATTGCCAGCTCAAATGTTGAGTAGTTGGTTACATTTAGGGTACAGAAGTAAGCCTAATATCGCTGTTTGAATCTATCACAATATTTTGTGCTTTGATGTTGGTGTGTAGGAAATTAATTACCAAAATTATAAGAAAAAGGAAAACTTCCGTTCTTCGTGATGAAATATTTTTGGTCAATATGTATCGTTGTATGTAATTGGCATTGCATGGATAATGAAGTTTGTATGTTGACTGTATGGTATGACACAGGTATTTCAATATGGGAACAGTTTTCTGGAGAATCAGAAGTCTTACTGACACGAAGACACAATCAGCATAATAAACAAAAGCAAATGTCTAAGTTTTCATTTTATTCCCCAGACGTATTCTATAGAAGTTGATTTTCTGTTCCGTCGAACATTAAATCGATCAAAACATCTGCCACTTCTCTTTATTTTAGTTCACGTTGCATTTTGCATTCTTTGTCTAAGAATACCAAAGAATACCAACTGACTTCGATTATTTGTAGCTGTCAAAAGTTAAACGTATCACTACCCATAAAAGCCTCGTGATTGTACGTCAGTTTTGCAAGTTTTGAAGGATTCTAGAGGAAAATGGCTAAAGGGCATGAAAACAAAGTTAAAAGTTGTAAGTAGCATAACATATAATACAGTTAGGATACTTTAGTATAGAGTTACATTCAAGATGAACTTCTGACTCT
Source organism: Tomocerus maximus (assembly GCA_019776445.1). Taxonomy (NCBI): domain Eukaryota; kingdom Metazoa; phylum Arthropoda; class Collembola; order Entomobryomorpha; family Tomoceridae; genus Tomocerus; species Tomocerus maximus. The sequence goes on along the minus strand of JABASH010001663.1, from coordinate 23,557 downwards.
GTTTTCAAAATGCGCAGATGGGTTTTAACTTTTGTGATGCTATTACGATTGGTATACGCATTATAACAATTTTGCTTGTTTTATTCTTATAGGATTCTTGTCAGCTTATCATACCGCCATCCTGAGAGTGCCCTATAGCTTAAAGTTTAAATATAGGATGAATATTTTGAGTCATAGTCATATGTCGATGTGCTGAATGCTGACCAATATGCCACAATTATTACATAATTACCCAGTTTTCGTATAAACTACAGTTTTAACTTAATGTGCGTAATAATTTTGATAGTTAAACAAATAAATTTTATGTCAAACAAACATAAACACAAAGGCGAAGGTGAATCTCAAGAAATAAAATTATTAATGTCATTTTTGGTATAGGCGATATGAAATGAATTTCGTGAACATTCATCAATGCGATAGATTCTATTTACGCTCGCTTGGTCTGGCGAGCTAAAGTGCATAAATGCAAAATGTTCATGGCAAAAAATTTAAGGTTCAATTTATCTGAAACCGATGCAGCACAATGCAGTTGTGAAAACAGCTATCACTAATTATAAAATTCTATTAGGGAAAAATAATAAAAACAGTAAAATATGCAAAAGACTTTGTTTGCCTGTTCATAGGAAGATGATAGTTATTTCAGGGCTGACTGCAAGGAGAAGGCAGTAAATAATAAAAATGGGGGAAAGGGAGGCTTGCATTGTTATCTTGAGTGTGTCTACGTAGTCAAATCTTGTTATAAGTAATGACGCTCTTATTTTATAATTGAAAGATTTTTAATTTGAGTGTCTATAGGTAAGAATCCTATAATTTATTTCGGAATCTTCAGTTTCTGCTCAGCACGGTGCGTTCGAGTAGATTAATACAGAATTTCATTCATTAAAATTAAAGCGTTATGTATACATGTGATAGTACAGCAGGAGTCTCGTTTTGTTCAGTTAGGTAAGGACATAGTGGAAGAATGCAAGAAGACTACTGTATAGTTGACTCTATGACACTGGCAGTTCCTACATCAACTTGGCAAGAGCAGTATGAAATGGTTCTCAATTTCCTTTTCACTTCTGTGGACGATGCTTTAACTATATGAGCAGAATTAGTGATATATAATGCAATCTGTATGAAGCCGACGTATGGACGTAGTTTGGTTGCACCTTGCATTCTATCTTCTGGTAAACATTCGTCGACCCACTCAATGAAGTTGGGCTGTGGCTAGGATTTGGATTTGGTCTGGCTTTACTCTGTGGTAGCAGCTCAAGCTTTCTTCCTAAAGTAGAGAATGTAGGCGAGGCGAGACGAAACCAACTCATTTCATTCACTCATCGGAATTAATTAAAATCGCCGATTAATATGTGCGTTATGCGTAGCAGTAAAGTTCTAACTCCTCTTGCCAGCATCCCAACCTAGAACTGCCATCGATAAAACAATTACTGCTTAGCTACTCCTACTCAAATTACAAATATCTTTATCAGTGAAATACTCTCTGAATAGGAACACGCGAAAACTTTCCCATATATTTCTGAAGAGCTCCTGTTATTCGGTTATTAATGCAATCAGAGCAGTAAAAGGTGATCACAAGAGACGCAATGAGATGTTAGGAACATTCTACTACTAATTGCATTAGATATAGTTCTGAAGCGTTATTCAATATGACTAATTTGATAGGATCTACTAGTGCGCAACTTGACTATATACAGTTACAGTCAAGATTCTAATCTCATTAGAATTATTGCTTTAAGATACCTATTGTTTTATCTATAGGCACAATCCGAGTGCAAAGGAAGGAGGAACATACGTCATAAGATGTAATCCAGTGACAAGTCTATTTTACTCATGAATGCATTCATATTCTAAATTCAGAGTTCTACTCCTGATATAATTGTATTACATTGAAATTAGCACACTATACACCTGACGCAACCATCCCTATGCGATTCCCTATCTAAAATATTAAATAATTTTGCAAATACACGCCTTATCTTGTACTATTGTATTGTACTACCATAACTCCTAGTACCTATCTACCAATGTGGTAGGTCTAGTTAATTATGAATTTTCTAGGATATTAATTGCACCACCAAATATACGGCAGATCGTATATCATTGGTAATTTTACCTGGATAATTACAAAAACTTTCCTAATTAATACACCAAAAGCATAGTATTATGTTACCAAACACAAGAATTACTTTTGCATCGGTTGATGGCATTTTTAGATCATAGATATAATCTATACAGTAGGTCGATTCATGACTAAAGTGTGCTGAATGTCTACTAAATTAAGAAAGTGAAGAAAATAAAGTTTTAATAGGCAGAGTCTAATGGACTAGAAATAATTGGGGCTCGTTTTCTCCTTCCAGAAGACAGTCAACGTTTAGTGCAGCATACGTCTTTGGTTTCTGAATTAATCAATTACCATTAACACAGTTGGATTAGTTAGAAAATTTTTAATGTCTCTTTATCGCAAATTGTTATTTCGTTAGTGCTGTAAGTAGTACCGGTTGTTTGCATTACGTACAATTATATCTGTCTCTATGACCTGGGTCTGGTTGTATTTATTTCCAAGATATGCGGAACAATTAGGTTAGAAGAGAGGACAAGATGGTATCAAGTTTTGCAAATAAAAAAACTTGATCATCTCACGAATGAATTTTGCTTATAATTTATCAGTTCAGAGTTGAGGAGATCTACATACTATTTATTGCTTGTATTGTGTTTATAAATTATACAGCAAAGTTGAGAAAGGAAGGAATCTGCTAATGGCTTTCGTTTGGCTAGTTGATCTCGATATTTTGTATTGAATCAAGATTGACGAATGTTGTTTTGTGCATGTCTTCTGCATTCAATTAAATTGAAGGATGGAAGTCAGGATCGATGGTCACTACAATGAGGGGTTATAAGTATGTTTGATTTGTGCAATTTAACAATAAGTAAAGTAAGGTAATGTGCAATGCAAAATAGATATATCAGTTAAAAACTAGGGAAATGTGAATGTAAAACAAAAGTGTGAGTATGCAGATGTTCTTTGGACGTAGATATTAATTCGAGATGGAAAAGTGTTTATTAATACGGATGAACCATTGAGAACGAGATGCCAAAATGTGAGTAATAGTCAGATTTGCATTGGTATAATAGGAAGGGTAGGGAAGTGAAGATGAATCTGACGTGATCTTGCTTGACCACTTTCTCACAAGCTGTAGTAGTACGAGTATGGTTCAGAGAACGAGACGAGTCAAGTGCATTCTATCCTAAATCCTACCTTGCCTTTACAATTATTAAAATAATAATGTGTATACGAGTTATGTGTTTTGTGGATACCTTATACTCCTATTTAATCAAATACTTGAATGAAGCAACTTTGTTTAGTTGCGCTTAGTCGTGGCCACATGTGCTTAGTTATAGCTGCGATGAGTAGAGTCTCAGCTTAACTTTCTCTTGGGCCTTGACTTGACATTAAAAAACCGGAAGTTATGTAGGTCGTCTCTCTGTGTCTGCTCTAAGGCGATATATTAACGTTTCCTTTTCATTCGCCATTTACATTAGATTAGTATCTGTGCATGTATCTCTCTTACATGTACAAAAACATAGTTATGCACGTATGTCAAGAGGTAACGTGCATTTAGGTAGATAGCTACAAATTTATTATTGTTAGGTAGTTAGAGATACTTGGAGTTTACATACACAAATGAGTTACGCCAAGAGCTATCTGTCTATGCTAATAATGCAATTGCATTGCATCCTCCATGTGGACCCTATAGAGACCTATAGCTGCTAAAGGGTGAAGGGATTGGATGCCCAGCCCATCGCTTTTAAAACTGTGTATAAACACTGCACTGTGTGGAACTTAACAGCAATTAACAACGTTGAGAATCATCTGGTCTGATCCCTTATTATTTTCTCATCCTACAGAAAGTGACAACGAACGAAAGTAAATTCAGTTTGAAATCCCAGCCGATATATAAACGTAGAATTGGGGGTCAATTTAGTTTCAGTCTTTATTTGCAATATCACTGGTATACAACTGCCAGCTAAAAAATGCCAAGTGTAAGTTCATTTCAGTTTGCATAACTAATTAAATTTTCTCATTTGTGCCTGTACTCAATTGAAATTAAGTGATAAACTGTTGGTTTTCGGTTTCTGTGAAATTTCCTGTGGTTGATATCGATTTTGGTTGTCCTCAACAATTTCACCCGTCTGTACGTTATGTACAGAGATATTATGGAAATTTTCAGAGAAAAGGGAATAAATTACAATTCCATGTGTCGCTCTCGGTTTCTAGTGCACAGTGCATGTTGCTCTGTCGCAAAATTGCAATTTTCTTCTGTTTTCCTCTCTGGACAATTTGGCAAACTGTGTATTTGCATGCGTATCAATTTCACCCGAACGACAAGGAACTGTTCTGTTTGTTTTGCTGGCTGTGGGAAAAGTGTTGATTCATGTGTGGGTTTAGTTGAGCAGAGCTAGAGTCGTAAAATTCATTTTACTTGACTAGCTTCCTATTTATATTAGAGTTTCATTTCTCACAAGTTAATCCGGTCTATGCCTATTTTACGCATTACACCGCTAATGCAGTGAATGGGCTATACGGATTTAGTTGTTTTCTCTGAGAAATAGCTGTTTTCGATTATTTTCAAGTGCAATAAATTACGATGGGACGCATTAACATTAGAAATGGAGAGCTGAACCAAATACAATTGTGGAAACTTCTTATATAACACAGAATTGCATTTTGAGTCCTTGTTTCTTCTCCAGATAAAATAAAGTGCTCTGATTTTGTGAGAGGCAGACTCGTTTTTCCCATTTCTCTTCAAGTCCACTTCAGTCCAGCTCAGTTTACTCTTTCACTGTTGCTCTACTTAGGCTTAGCCACAACTATTCATACCCACTATATTTATTATATAATGTGGCGAGAATTTTATATGCCAACTCACACAGTCAGGATTCAATTGCTTCTCATTCCGTTTCTTACCGATTCAATTTCCCCCTTTTTTTCTATTTTCTTTTGTATAACTTGTACAAAGAACAATTAAGCTAATAGAGTTACTCAACCGGAATGCTAAACTGTTAAGGTTTTTCTGTATTTTTTTGGATTTCTATCGTAATAGGAGTAGTAGCCGTGCTTTGGGATTGCTTCGGAGCATTATCCGCACTTACTCATAAAATGTGAGTCTTCATTTTCATCTGTGACTGGGTTTTATGATTTTAGTTATTTCCTTGGCTCTCCTCCATGCGCTCTTCAATTTTTGTCGTGTATTAACTCACTTTTGTGGTATGAATTATTTCCTAGAATTTGTATTCTTCACTCATTCTCTACATACATCTTGGTTCTATTGTCTGTATCTTTGTTAATAGAGATTCCTTGTCAGGCAACCTGATAATACTTTGTATTCCATATAGGATCTATCTCCATGAACAAAAGTCAACTAATAGAAAAAGGAAATAAATAACAAAACTAAGCTTGCAAATCCAAACTCCTATAATAGTAAAATATTTTATTGCACTGCTGAAAGAGACATGGTTCAAGTCCACGAAGAGTCTACTTAGTCTGCTATATCTATAGTATGCTAAGAAAAATAGACTTACATCACATTGACATCTTACGTTTTCTTTTCTGTTCATTTAAGAGTAAAACTAGACAAGGATGATTTATTCTTATCAGGATCAGCGTTGTTCGTCCACTAGTGAGAGTGTCATCTTAAAATGTTGTTTTATATCTTCTGCACTTAGCTTTATGTTATGGTATTCCGATACAATATTGACAGGAAACTAAAGGAGCAGAGCAGGAAATGACGACAGGACTTAATTTAAACACTCTGCCACAGCCAAGAAGTAATAGCGGAGTAAATGCGGTAATTCTCAGAGGATGTGATATGATATCAGAGAGAGTTAAAAGAAAAGCATAATTCCCAATCTTTGTTTCTTTAAGTCCAAGTCCGGCTACTTACATAAACCGCAAGTCCACAACAGCAGACTAACAATAAACTACTGCAAGTCAAAGATAGCATTAGAGATACAAAGATAAGTCTCTTTCTTCCTTTTCTTCCACGAGTTTCGCCATTTGAGACAAAGATCGATACATTCGACAATAGGAGAGAGAACGCGACGCAAAGCGTTGAATTGAAACTAAATTTCTTGTCTCAACGAAAGTGAAGGCTAACAAAAGACAAAGTCACCCAATGCAATTTAATGGTAATGTAATTTTACAGGACGACCGACAAAAGAGAGTCTTGCCAAATATAGTCTTAGGCTATGGACCACTACTACTGGGTACACAGAAAAATGAAAAGCAGATGAAATTCCAATCTAATATCAGACTGTAGGAGGTCGGGTCGTAGAGAATCATCTGCGGTGACAATAGTAGTATTCCTAATGCATTACTAAAGTATTCCATAGTGTTTTCTGCAGAGAAATGAAACGTAAAAGGTGGAGAGATATTGTTTTAGTTACTCTGTCTAATGCACCAAGGTGAGACTAGACCAAAAGAGTGTATAGAGCCAGCCAGGGCTAGACAGGAAGCAATAGATTCATTTCTTGTAATTTGAACGAAGGAGACAAGTCCAAGCTGTTTAGTTTACGTGAACGAACTCAAATGAAAACGCTAGTGAAATTTATCGAAAGAAAGGGATAACCAGGTCACAGGGCTAAAACGAGTTTTTTCTTGTTTCAAACAACTCGTATTACTTACAGTGCACTATGTTTGTATTTCTAATGCGTGACAACTATACTTGCTTAGCTTACCTATGTTTGACTTGGGTAGTCCATATTTGGTACATTGTTTGTAGATGTACATCAGCAGTTATCCATTTGGGGTAGGATGCTTTCAACGAAATTGCAAGTTGAACTTATTCCATCTTACCTAGCAAGATTCCTATCGTGACAAACACAGGTGCATCTAAATCTCTATCATTAGCATATATTAACCATTTCTGTCTGTCACATTTCACCATTTTCTAAGTATGTCCGCACTACACAATCTTCCTCCGTGGACAATTACTAGCGAAAGTGAAATCTAATTGAAAATTAAAAGTCTTTATATCCCTCTTTCCCTCTGAATAGCCTAAGGAATATAAAATTCCAATTCTTAACATCTAGCAAACTGTAATACTATAGTAATAAACTGCAATAACTCTATCAAAAGACCAATGAGTTAACGATATGGCGAAATATTTTGTACTTTTATTTTTCTGATTCCAACATGACACAATCACAGACGCTGATACAATTTTAAAATCTATGGAAGTATATGTCAATTTCACCTAATTGATTATTTATATAATTTATTTATTTCGAATTTTGTATCTAACGGTTAATGGCGCTTAGTAATGAATAACATTTACCATATTTTATTGTTCTGTACAGGCGTTACAATTTCTGTGTCTCACCGCCGTGTTGGCGGTGACGTTGGCAGAGCCGCCGCCGGAAGTAGGTCATGGAAAAGGAGGAATTACTGTAGCCTCTTCGGTTGGAAAAGGAGTTCGTTATGCTGGACCAATCGTTTATACTAATGAAAAGCCACCAGTGATTCATTTCCCTCCGCCACCAGCAACAAAAGTAAGTCAACAGTTGAAAATCTTTGATACATCTCATTAGGAGCAATTCAATTTTCTGTCAGAAGTCAGGAAGAAAGAATGCATTATCAGAACTAATCCTTCATCCTTCCATCAAATATTTTTCGTTATAGCTATCGTGGATAGTAATAGCGTAATAGTAAGCTAATTCTTTTTGATATGAGATTATTTTTTACACTACAAACATTCAAAATGTCTCAAATTTACTATAGTTTGCTATTTTTAAAAATGGAATCCAATGAAATATATTTTATGGATGACTTCAAAAAATGTAGGAAAAGATCCGATGAGATCAGGAAAGTTGAAATTGAAATCACTTCATTTCAGGAGATTTGTCTGTTGACGAATGCATTGATTTTCATTTTTATTACTTTCTTCCACTTTCATCTCGGTTAGGTAGAATCGGGGAATGGTTCTATATCGTGGAAGTAAATTGTGTTGAGGGAGAACAGAGATGAATGAGTAACTTGTCCCAGACAGATTTTACAGGCGACATAAACCTTCGGGATCAATTTGAAATGCATAAGATAGGTAGAGTTAGTCCTTTCAATCAAATAGTACGATGTGCGAGGAGATCTGTCTACTTAGGTTTTGGATCTGTATATTTATAGAGTGTGGACTCAGACGTCTCAGTCGGCTCAGACTTGACTCCTTACGATAGAGTGCATTAAATATATTGAGAGATGTGATGGTTTCCTTTTCAGGGAGGATTTCAAAATGGATGGAAGTCAAAAGGAAGACATTCGATCAAATATGTTCCTCTGCCTCATCATGACTTGCCCGTGTTGATCTATCAATCTGACATCAATCCTCCCATTCACGTTGTTAATCCCCCGAAAGGAAGTGTACCCCCTCCCCCACCCCCTCAGAAGGACTATGGTATTCCTCAAGTATGACAAACTACGTTTTCAAACCTTAATACATCTTTAATATCTAAATTGCAAATATGATGATAATACCCTTATTGATCTGTGTGTATTTAGCTACTTGGTACTGGCATAAGCATTCAAAGATTAAATTAATAGGCCCCGCTTATCCAATTCATGTTTATTTTTGTTACAATTTAAATTGTAAAATAGATGTTCCATCTATTTCGACAGGCTCCTCCACTAGACTCCTATGGACCCATCTCTGAATTAAAAACAGATTCCTCTTCGTCGTCTTATTCATCGTCTCAAGGAGTAAGTGCCTTTATGACCTAGCCACATCTACAACCTAAACATCATGAATTAACCAAATGTATCCATTGCATATTTCTTCTTTGACAGGCAAGCTATGGCGATGTGGCTCCTTCTCAAGATAACTTTCCAAAGGTATTCGTGAGTGCAAATTTTTTATTCGCAAAATGCCAATACTATTCGCTATGACGTATTATAATTGTATACAACTGTCTCAACGTGTACTCTATATACTCTTAGGGCGAATATGGGCCACCGAGTGCAGCTCCGGTTTACGAGGCACCAAAAGAAACACTCCTGGAACCTTTACCGGCTTATGGCCCTCCAGCTCCTAGCTCTTCTTACGGCGGTAGCGAACTCAAAGTTGAAATAGCTCCAGTAAGTCACTTTTTTGCAGCAAACTCATTTTTCCACTCAAAGGCTAATGCATTTTAGCATAGACTAAGGGCTACAGTTTTGCATACTCATGAAATACATACCATATATACAGGAATCAAGTTGGAATGGGAAATAAAAATATTTGTTTGAGTAAGCTAAAAGTAAAATACTTCTATCGATCAGATTTCTCAATATGATATGCGATGCAAAACGTTTCTAAACACTACAGTACATTCGTTGATATCATTTCTATAAATTCTAATCGAAATAAGTCAATAGTTAGGTTATGATAAGTACTGTCTCAATAATTACCAAAAAGAGCGTCATTATCTAATGAATTAAGTTATTATGTATGAGTGAATGAATATTAGTTCAAGGAGGGATGTAAAATTAATTGGCAGGATTAATAAGAATATTTTTTATCTCACCACTACTCCGTGGTTTCATCAGGTTGGGTTAATCGTAGTAGATGGTCGTTCACAGAGATTAATTGTCCCAAATATGAAAGATATAATTTTAGACGGTCATAGCTAAACATGTAAAACCATAATGCACTTGGAAACTATAAGTACACTTGTGGCGTATTTACCATGACTCTGACTCCTAGCATAAGTACCGTCATAATACATTTTGTAGCAGGGCTTGTGCATTATTAGTTTATTAGAAGTATTGTAATTATAATTATGTAATAATTTACATGTAAAACGAATTTGCGAGCTTAATCGAGTTATGTAATACATCAAGCACTTGTAAGTAATCGAGCGTGTAAATATTTTATTTATACTTAGGGCTCTTATGGTGCACCTGAAGCCGCGGGTGTTTTGGACAGCTATGGTCCTCCAGCACAGGTAAAAAATTACCATTTTTGTTTAATTTGATCCGCAATGGTTTAAGTCGGATAGTTGATATTAACTGGAAATGCATCAGGAACTTTTATGAAATATTTTTTATTTAAATTCATTTCCGTATTTTGTAGCTCTCGTCAAATTATGGACCACCTCCAGCTCAAGTTCAAGATTCATATGGACCACCTCCAGCTCAAATCCAAGATTCATATGGACCACCTCCTGCTCAAATCCAAGATTCATATGGACCACCTCCTGCTCAAATCCAAGATTCATATGGACCACCTCCTGCTCAAATCCAAGATTCTTATGGACCACCTGCCCAAAGCAGTTACGCTCCTCCTCCCAAGGTACGCAGATTTTTATTTGACTACGTAAAAACTAGAATTGTCAACACAAAACTAAAATTTCCAAAATTATTTTAGGCCGAATACGGTGCTCCGGTTTCGTCAATTGGATCCTCATACGGTCCTCCTCCGCTGAACTCAATTGCGTCAAGTTCTTACTCTTCTAACTCTTTTTCATATGGAGCACCTACTAAAACAGTAACACATTATGGACCCCCACCAAAGGTACATACATACAATCTATTGTGTCGATTGAAAATTAGACCAGGAAAGTCATTGCTCTCTTCTTGTAGAAGGTTTACATGTAATTTACACTCAGGATTACATTAAAATTCATACATTCATGACATGATCACTTTTTCAATTTGTTATAACCGCAAGTAAATGCTACACTATACATAATATAATGTTTACATAGTCGACCTCGACACACATTCACATATCACTTTCCATAAACAGAAATATTGTTACCAATTTTATAGGCAATCAAATAATTGTAGATTAGAGACGAGTGTTAATTTGGGCTGTGTTTGTATTTTATTAGCCCATCTACGGTCCACCATCTGCTCCCCCTAGGAAACCGGCTCCCCTTCCACATATCATATATGCTGGTCACCCTCCAATTCATATTTTCACGTCACCTTCACTAACAATGGAAGTTCCTAAAGGCCTTCAGAGTACTCTTTTTAACGGATCCCCACCATCGGTAAAGCTAGTCAATTATCCTTAAAGTAATTATGCATCCCTTGCCCGTATTAACTGTTATCCCTTTTGCAACTTATCAATTTCAACTAAATAGCTGTTTATCCCTTTCAGAAATTTATTCTTTGCAACTAGCTATATTGCATTAATCCCCTGCTATTAGTGCGTAGCTCTTATCACTGCTCTACCTAATAATCAGTCAGCATGTATCCCAAATGGTGTTTCTGCACAAATCGCGTGTAACAGCTTTTATTGTTAGTACCCATGTCCAATCCCAGTCATTTTGCGTGGCATGATTTGCAAGTATTTTTATCCTCGTTTTTAATGCGGAATACATTTGGCATATTTATTGTCTTACGTATGGATATCGTAATAACATTCTGATGTACTAAGGCAATTCTCACGCATGAAAATTTTAGGTTTTGTGCATTTTGTGTAAAACTTATTACTGAAAAAATAGTTCACAAGTGTGAGATGTCTTAAATGATAAATCTGAATGGGCCGTTCTATTTACTATATTCTGCTTAATATTACTACTTTAGTTAACAAATGATCAAGTTAATCTCTATTTCAATTCAAGGAGAGTTATGGCCCACCGAAAACTCAAATAATTGAATATGGACCTCCCTCTTCTCAAATTTCCTCCAGTTACGGAGCTCCATCTCAAATATCCTCCAGTTACGGAGCTCCTTCTCAAATTTCTTCCAGTTACGGTCCTCCTTCTTCCCAACTATCGTCATCGTATGGTATTCCTCAAGGCCCTGTGATTGATAGTTCCCCCCATCAGGTAAAAATCCTTTCTGACACTTTGTTTTACTTTAATTGTTAGTTAAAGGATATCGGATATCCACGAATTTCGGAATAGCATCAGTATGTTATTTAATACAAGTTGTGTGTATTGTTGGGGATTCTTCGATTAAGTGCTTGCTTACCAAGTGATGAACAATTTTTAGAATTATAACCCTTTATAAATTAGAAGATTTCGAAACATCCTGTTGCAAATTGTAATTGCAGAGAGCGACACAACCTAGCAATCATTGTGGAAGATTTAAATCGCAATGGGATTTAGTGTTTTGGTTGGCATTATGATTATAATGTATGTCATAATTTTTAAAATTTAAAAAGTTCGAATTAATTCTTATCATTTATCAAAAAAGTATTGTAGCGTAGGTACTCATAGATTAACATAGGTACCTTGATCATCTAACTCTATTTTATGACTATTTTAAATTGTATAAACTAAATTGTACATTTCAGCCTTCCTCAAATTACGGTGCCCCACAGGGTCCTGTGATTGATAGCTACGGTCCCCCTGCCCAGGTAAAAATAAACCATATTTTCAGATTTTGTCATTTTATAGTATTGCAAAAAATACTAGTTTGGACTTTGGACCATTCTGGAAAATCCTGAAGTATTTTTTATACTTATGTCATTTTATACATTCTGTCTCAGGCTGAATTTTCAGTAGCCCATTTTATTAGACGTAATACAGAGACTTTTAACGCAAACTGCTTAATTGGTATATATCGTTTTTGCAACTGTTTTCATGACAGGAATGTTTAGGAACTGCATGTATATAAATGGTTGACATAAATATTTTTGCTGTCAAGAAAGGAACGCCTTTTCTATAACAATTCACTTTTTCATTTTTATCTGTGAATTCCAGCCGTGTTTATAGTCCACTTGGTCTACTATCCATATTGAATTTAGTTGAGTAAAATGATTTTGGCTGGATTCAAATGTCTATGTAAAGATGGATAGTGTAAACGGGAGAACCCTAAAATGCCAACACCTTTTTTTCAACACCAGAATTATATATGGTTAGGTTAGGTTAGGTTTGATTAGAGTAGGTTATAGTGTTGGCAAAAAGGTGTTGGCATTTTGGGGGTGAATCTCAGAATTATATATGGTTAGGTTAGGTTAGGTTTGATTAGAGTAGGTTATAGTGTTGGCAAAAAGGTGTTGGCATTTTGGGAGTGAATCGTGTAAACATAACACTTACAGCATTTTATGCATATCAGCTTTTCGTATAATTTGTCCACATATTCTTTGCTTAATTTTCAATTTCATTTTTCAGCTTTCATCCAGTTACGGTGCTCCACAAGCCCCTGTCATTGATTCATACGGTCCTCCCAAGGTATTCGTGATTGAAAATTTTATACATTTATATAAATTCGATTTAATTCTCGGTACTTATTAAAATGGTTCTTTCGAATTATATTTCAATTAGGGTGAATACGGCCCCCCTATAAGTTCCTCGGTTAGTTCTTCATATAGTTCTGGACATCCTCCACCACCACCACCATCGAAATCCCTTTTCAGCTTTAGTATTGGCAATCTTAAGGTAAGCTAATGTTACTACAGGTGCTATAATAGCTATAGTCTAAAACTTTTTCTTTATTAGGCCCATAGTATATAAGTAAGTGTACTGCATTTGACTTTTGTTAAAATAATGTCATGCATTATATGGAATAATTAAATTATAGACCCCCTTAATTTCATAGACAATCTTTAACTTAATTTTTATGAATCTATATAGCATGGACACCAGAAATCTCAATTTGGGCCCCCGAAGTTAGTCTCAGTAACTACTACTTATGGAAAAGGACCAGGACAAGGCCATCACAGTGTAAGCTCTTAAAATGTTAATTAATCTAGTTAAATTCCCTTTTACGAATGATATTGATCATTTTCAATGCATTTATAGCACGGACATGGAGGTCATGGAGGTGGCGGAGGACACGGAGGTGGCGGAGGACACGGAGGTGGCGGAGGACACGGTGGATACGGAGGACACGGACACTCAATCAAGCACATTAGTCATGGTCCACCAATAAAATCTCGTCCAAAGTATGCAATTGCACCAAAAGCGTGGCACAAACCCCCAATTATTATCTACCAAGGAATTAAGCCTCCAGTCCACGTATTCCAGAAATCTAGCGGAGGGTATCCGGCATCAATCTCTGGATCTTCTTCTGACGGAGTTGATCTGACCTATGCAACTTCTCGCTCTTCAGCAAGTGGTTAGTAATTTAAAAATAAAGCAAAAAAGTCCCGAAAAGCAATTTCCCTTTTCTTATTGTAATAATTGAAAATTTGTTGTTCAGCCGGACAATTGATTGATTACAAACCGGAAAAGAAAGTTCAGAAAATGCAGCCTGCTCTATGGCTGAGGACATTCGGAGTGCCCAGCAGTTCAGGGAATGGTGGAATGAAAACTCTCTATGTTTCTGATTTGACAACCGCAGGAGCAGGGAATCAATACCAAACTTATTTCGTTTCAAATCCCGTATCCCTTCAGCAGGTAGCTAAAGCCGCCGTGTCGCCCACACCGCTAGTAGAACTTGAAAATGTGTCCACAGTGACGAACTTGGAACCATCTCCATCAAGCAAACCTGTGGTAACCATTTCTTCAGCGGAGATTGTGCCGAGTCCGTCAACAAGCGCGCAACCGCGTCTAGATGTATTACCAGCATTTATTGCTAATTCCGATGGACAGACACTAAATAGTGTACCAATGTCTTACCAGTCTATTGTTGTCCAGTCCGCAGGAGCTTCCCCGTCGTCAGGGGAAGTCACAGTCACAAAGACAGTCTAGATTTACAAACCAATTCAAATAGTTTATAGTTAACTCTTAATTTTGTATGAAGAAGACTTCCTGAGCTGTTGAGTGAATTGGTTGAGTTTATGTGTCAACTAGTGAGCGAAGTGCTCTTGTCTGAGTTGTTGATATATTTTGTTGTAATGCATTTCGTCGTGCATGTGGAAAGAAACAATGTGCATGTATAATTATGTACTTTAAGTCGAAATACTCAAGGATGAAACCTCTTACAGTAGCGGTATACAATATAAGTACTTAATTTAATGTTTTAGTAAGTTCATTTCTCTGGGATAAAAAGTACAGAGCAAGAGTTTCAACAAGATTTTTAATTTGTCTATTATACGTACTTTGTGTAACACTTTACTAATTTACAGAATTTCACAGACAGTATAAGTTACATGAAAAACTAAGAAAAAGAGCTATTTATAATTATCCGCATATAGAAAATTAATGTTAGTACACTGACTACATGTCGATGGGTCTTTTCGAAGATGAACAATTGAGACTTTAATGAGTGTCATTGTTGATTATTTATTTGGTGGGTGTGTCTGGATTGTTGAGTGTGTGTGTGCGTAACCCGTACTATTTATGTTTATTTTTATATGTATACTGATTTTACATGTGTACTGATAAGTACGTCAGCTTATCAGAGAAATCATTTCTCTGCAAATACAAAAAGTATTAATTCCTTAAAACTAATTTGGTTCATTTATTTGGCATTGGTAGACATGTGTTGTTTGTTGTGGATCTAGTACTTAATACTTTAAATGGTAGAAAAATAATAACTCTACATATTTTCGTCAGGTATGTTTCTTTGACAGTCAATTTGGTAGTTTTTTATATAACTTTGCAAAAAATCGTTGTCAGTTTGGTATACACAGTTAGACTGTTAGACATGTCATATTTAGCTGAGTAGGTATATGTATTATTTAAATGAATGAATATTATTAGGCATGTAGGGAACTTTATACACAAAAATACATCTCTTGAGGGGATACATGTTTACTATTTATTTCAGTTGAAAGTTTGCTCATTTGAATTACAGAAAGGTAAACAGAGAATGTGTAGAGACTGTCTCATCCATGGTCCTACTTTGATAAATGAAGCAACTTCCTGTTTCTCTAAATAAAGTCTCAATGGTCAGATGATAAATAAATGCGTAGAGCTTAAGCTAAGCTGCGATTAAGGCTTATCATAGAGAAATAGAGCTCATCCATCATTTACTATCTTCAGCATCAATTTCACATGAACTAATACAGTTGTAAATATAATACGAAAGTAAAATACATTTTGCTTGGTTGGAGATATTAGATGTATTAGCCTTGAAATCCGAATCTCATATGATATATAGAACTTTCCCATCCCATAATCTTTTACATATACACAATTTAATAACTTAAGCACATGAACACAAAAATTTCGGATGTAAATATGTATTTCTATGAAAAACTGCAGCCGTAAAAGCGAAATGAGAAGACTAACCAAGGCGAATCAGTGAGGCATTAACTTTTATTTAGTGAAGGTACACGGACATGTAACAAAGTCCCAGCCTAGTTTTAACATCATTTCGTTCGTGATTTGAGATAGCAAGATAAGCTTGCGACGTATTACTTCAGTGCAATAGGATTTGATACTCTTGCATATGTTGTTAGGCTAATGTATGCATCACGCGTACCATGTACGTAATTAAAGGAAATGGAAATCAACTATTAAAGCACTATGCACTAATTAGACAAGCGAAATGATGATATCGACTCATGCATATTTTGACCCGTGACCTTTTGCTACTTTATAGTAGATGTTCATGTAAAAACAAATTCAATTGTCAGGAATCTTGTTTCAATTTCGTATCGCTGAGCATTCATCCGACATTTCAGTGAAATAATTGCCTTTTCTAATGTCACACAAGATACGAAATGACAGGGTTTGCGAGAATAGTGCTTAAATGTAAAGGTACCTTGATTCAATTCCAGTATACATTAGATAAATAGATATTACATTTCTTTAGTCAGTTTTTATACAACAGAATGCACAAGATATTTTTCTGAACATCAAAGAAATGGTAAACGACATAGTTTGACAGGAGTAAATGACCAAAGAATCCTGTACTCCCATCAAAACATGATCACAATCAAACCAAGCACCTACCTTCTCACTATTTTTATGTCGCGTGTGTTGAGAAGTATTTACTTGACTGTAGGTTCAATTACACAGTGCAGTGGAGTCGTTCTGCCTCTCCCTTGTTCTTCTGCATTGTAAATTGCTGTACACTTTGTAACTGAGAAAAACATGCATTATCATTTATGTATATCTACTGTCGCATCTATCGATGCATACAATACTGGCGCATCAAAAAGTTGAAACTATTAAACTAACTTCATCGTTTGCATTCTCAGACAAATTAATCAAAGTGCGAAGAGTTTAACCTAACTAGGATATATTAATGTAGGTATATACACCTTCGTTTTTTTATGTCCAACATCAAAGGACTTAAATTGAAGGAATAAAATTAGTTTGCATTGCAGCATATTTACATATCATTTCTGCTGCTAGTAACATGGTAGGAGTTTCAAAGTTAGAGGAGTTAGGCCATGCAAGGAAAACAATTGAATCTCATGGCAATTGAAAATGAGAATAAGAAACGAACTAATAAGAGACTCCTTACTACTGATTACCTCCAACTTTCTTCGTTCCAATTAACACCGAAATGCTTTTCCTCTTTCTTAACGACATTGAATTTGGTTCGCTGGTGCATTTACATGCATTTGAGAGAGTAGACGCACTTTGTGTACACATTAGAGTTCTAGTGCTACTGTTCTTGAATCTAGTGAGAAGACTAGATAAAGCTAGCATGATGTCCTGACAAGGTGCATGAAAACGAAGAATAGGTACACATTTACAGCTTGTAGTCGTGAACAATACTGCGATGTTGTTTGTCGTAACGAATGAATATGCATGAGAGGTAGATGGGAAAGATGTTGAACGAATCGACGGAAATGGCATAGAAATAAGAGTCGGCCTGGAATAGTGGAAACACTCGTAGTCATCATGTTCCCTACGAGTATAGAAGATATGACAGGAAGTCTTAGCCTCAATCTTGTTATTACGATTATATTACTATTATTATTATAACAATGAAAAATCCACAGTACTATATAGTGCTGAAGGCAGTCGTACTTTCAGAGAATGCACTATATTATACTTAACAATGACGAAGAAGGGTTAACTATGACTTTTATTATTAAATAGCCAAACGATCCTGGGTCTTAAGACAGTAGTGAGACAGAAACTGACTGAGTGTGACGTGGGAGAGTCATCCTGAATTAATTTATCATTGAAATCCCATTTCGGATTTTATTGCCATTCTGTTTACATATTCACCAACAGGATGGAATTTTCTTTGTGTTCAGTGACAAAAATTCTAGGCCGGTAATTTTAAATTGTATCAGTGTAAAATTGTGAAAATAAACATTTTTGACCAGATTGATATTACATTTGGAATTTGGATTACTGACGTAAGTGAATCGAAGAGGAATTATTGACAAAAAGTTATTTACAATACTGTTCGTTATTGAAACAAAGGATAATGTGAGTTTAAAGAGTTGTTCGAGTTGAGATTTGTTACTTCGATTTTCTGCCCTTCGGATAGATCGTCTTCATGAGAGAAAAGCTTTTTACTTCTAGTAAACTTCTCTGATGATCTGACAAAGAAGATTTAAGTTTTTCCTGTGCAACTTAAGTTGAAGAAACGTGTAGATAGGGGCATTAGCTGTTTAGCTCTTTTCATCCGTTCCATCTTTAGTTGAGCTCATAATGGGTTGTGCAAAATTAATTTTCCTGTGTAAAGTGGCCTACCTATTTCATACAGTGTTGGCAATCCCAGCGGAAAGTGCTCCGCCAGCCGGAGGACAACCTTTTCTAAATTCTTTAGCAGTTTTATTCCGAAGTCGACCTCCGTGGCCTACAACATTTCCCTCTGCTACAAATAGTTTGTATTCACCTCCTCAAAAACAAACTGCTGTAGCTGTAAGTTCAGCACCGATTCCTCCATCCATGCTTCCAGGCTCTCCTAAACAAGGAATTCTTGTTGCTCATCCCATGAACACATCTCCTATGTTGACTAACAGCATCAATATAAAGAATAGCAATAATAATCCGCAACCTATTCATTCTGGTAGTGTAATCAAAGCTATCCGAAGTCCAAATCCTCATACTTTTCCCAATAATCAGAATAATCCACCCCCACCACATATGCAGCCTGGGGGAACTATTTCTTTAACACCAATGCCCGCTCCAGGACAAGGACAAGGGCCACCCCATAAACCTGGTTTTATTGCTATTGCTGTAAAAAGACCAGCAAATTCACCATTTATGCATATTCATCCACAAAATATTAATTTTCAAAATTTAAGCCCTCCTAATTTCAATAACCAACAGCAGCAGCAGCAGCAACCACCTCATTTACAAAATCAACAACAGAATCATCCTCAGCAATTTCAAAATCAGCAAGATCAAAATCAACATCAAAATCCGCAGCAGCAGTTACCATTCCAAAATCAGCAACAGCAAATACCAATACAGAATCAACAGCAAATACCATTGCAGAATCAACAGCAGCAAATACCATTACAGAATCAACAGCAGCAAATACCATTACAGAATCAACAGCAGGTACAACAACCACAATTACAGATCCACCAGAATCAACAACAACAGTTGTCATTGCAAAATAATCAAAATCCATTCCAACCATCGCAATCGCAACAGCAGCAGTTCCATGAAAATCAAGTCGTGGAACTAGATCAGCAACAGCAAGGACAACAATTACAGCAACTTCAGCAGCAATTAGAACAGCAACAGAAAGAACAGCAATTTCATCAGCATCAAAAGCAAATAGAACAACAAAAGCAGGAACAAAAATTTCATCCTCAGCAATTTGAGGAACAAAATCAGGAACCATTCCAGCCGTCACAGAACGAAGAGCAAAATGACTACCAACAAAATCAACAAAGTGAGAACTTTATATTAACGACAACTCCATCTCCACCAACGATGAAACCAATAGTGGATCATTTTAGGATTTCGAATAGGGATTTCAACAGTAAATATAAACCTACGACAAAATCTCCTATGAAATTGGTCACAGCTCCTTTATTGTCATCTGATATGTCAGGAAATGGTGGAAATGGGTTTCCCGATCCACCCACACCTCCTGTTTTCCAAAGTTTCAGTGACAATTCCATCACGAGATCTAGCACTTATAGCATGGAATGGCCTAAGACTAACAGCAAGTTCGATAGTGACTATTTTGACAATAATAATATAGTGAATAATAATGATATGAACAATGTTGACCATGCGTCAAGTCAAACTAGTACAGTGGGTACAAGAATAAAGGTCAGTGAAGGTCCGAACCAAAGTGAAAATACGCGGAAACTGTCTATTAGTGGCCTGGGCTCTCCGACAAAACTCTCCCCTGTAAGGAAATCAAAAGTTCTCAGCAATTTCAGACCATCACCGCAATTACATTCATTTGAAGACACGACGACAGGTCTCAAAAGCTACATTAGCGTGCCGAATGACCTTCGTGAACGAGAACGCGATGGGAAAATGTCATCGGGATTTCAGGCTTCAGAAGCCAAATATTATCCACCGTATGAATCTGGATTCAGACCCATTCCATTTAATCATTATGCTTTTCTCTATGGGAAAACAGGAGCTACACCAAAATCTCAAATGGAAAACAGCATCCGTCAACAATATTATAGTCCTTGGGGTAGTATTTCTACATCAACTGCATCTACTTTACCAGAAAGAACTGACAGGAAGCTTGTGCATGGAACTCTGTCCCAGTTGCTACTCGCATCTGATATTGTAAATCAAGCATCGGGTACTGACTCACCGCTTATACCGTTTAAATCTCATCTGTCCAGGAATCCGAACGTAGGAAGACAAGCTACTACTTCTTCTAGTGAAACCATTGAAGACTGGATTAGTGGTCCTCACAATAATAGGAGAGGTGCGAAAGGCTCCAAGAGAAAGTTTCCAATTTTCGGTGGGAAAACAAGAAAACCAAAACCTATCTTACCACTAAAGTGTGAGAAATTTCATCGATTTGGGTTTTGTCCAGTGACGGCGCACTATCCTTTGTAAGTAACATTTTTATTTTGCTAATTTTTCATATAACAGACATCATTGACGGTAAGACTAAAAGGCCCCACCCGCCCCACCGTAATTTTAAGTTAGATTATGTAAAATTAGGTTTGTAGGGTGGGGCCTTTTAGTCTCACCGCATCATTGACATCAATATACCATTTGCTTAGGTATTACAACAGACCTTATTGCAGTTGTGTGCATTTCCACATTGAATGCAGTTTGTGTATCACAATGATACGGATATCTACTAATAGCCTGTTTTTTTCTCTGCAGAGAAACTGTTGAAAAGATTGCTGTGAGATGTTCTGCATTACTATCCCATTTGATAGCACCTCTTCCAAGGGCAGATGTAAGATATGACATTATCGTTTCGAAAAATGGATCATTACTCAAAGGACCATCAGAAAAGGAGAGCGGATGGAGTTGGAAAAGTTTTGCTGGAAGACCTGTTTGCGATACTAAAGAAATTAAAATAATTCCGGGTTTTGCCAAAAATGAAGCTGGGCAATGGCTTGTTGTCCTTCAGGTCGGTAGATTATTTCAATAGAATAATACTTTATTCGATTTACTCTAAAGACAGATTAATGAAAACAAAATTTACGTTTGTATAAGATTAAAACTAATGCAATTCTCCGTTCATGAAGAATGGAATTATGTTATGTTCAAAATTTCGTTCAAAATGTGGTATTGGCATTTACTGAACAGAAATTATTTTTCACTGCCATAAATGCCTTACTAACGTGAAAACTAACGTGAGTAGTAACATGAAAGAAAATGTTGAAGTAAATATGAAAATCCTTAAACTAAACTAATAGTACACTAGCATATACAGATACATTGAGCTTACGAGGGACTTATGGGAAAGCAAAGCTGTATTTTATATACATTTGGTTCGAATAAATACTTGAGTTAAGATATGTAACACATTCTGTGTCGCTTGCAACAAATCGATGAGCTACAACCAAGAAGATAAATAGAAGAGAAGTGTAAATGTTTGATGATGTAAGTAGATTTGAGTCGTTGACAGAGGAGTCAAAATTGTGTTGCACGGAGTCCGCGATCTTATGGCATTAGAAGTAACTCAAGAGTACTAGATGTCGAGATAAATGAGAATAAATGTGATTTGGTTGTTTTTCTTTCAGACTGAGGTTTTTAAGCAAGAAGCACAAATCTCGCTTTGCTCGCCCCAAGGGCCTAATTGTCACGGAGTTAACTGCAGAGACGACGACGAAAGTCCCAGAACTAAATGTGTCCAGCGATTTACTGCACAGCGACTTGCGGTTCTGGATCCTGAAGATCAAGAGCGCTGTCCAGTCGTCAGAAGTGTTTTCCTCCCATCGGCTTGCGTTTGCTTAACAGACCCAAACGAAACTCAGAGACAATTGTACGTGGACGAAGAAATCGGATCGAACAATGAGAATTCTCGTGCCGATGATTTTGAACCTCCAGTAGAAAAAACACGGAAGGATCCCCTAGAAGATTTGGTTACTGCTGATTCATCGAGGTATGCTGAAACGGAACTCGGAGAGCCGGAACTAGAGCAAGAAGCAAGTTCTAGTGTAGAGAGAGAGCCTCGAGTTAGTGCCAGCAATTATATTCCAGTCATCTCCGTCGAGAACCCTGTCGCAAATTCCACTTTTATGATTATCACCGAGAAGTTTACTACTAATGAAAGCTCCAGCTCGACAGAATCTGCTGAGTCTCACCGGGTGGCCTTATCTGTATCAACGACTCCGAACTCTATAGACGACTACATGTAGCCTTCTTAATTCTTAATATCCGACGACGGACATATTGTAAGAAAGTCTGCAGGAAAGGATGTTAATGTTTCCTAGAATACTTAAGTACATCACATTCACATCGTATACTGTTTAATAACTACCAACCTAACCATCCGAACCACGGCATGCTAATACTTTTAAACCTATTTATTTACCCATACGTCACAGTCAGCTCATTTGAAGCTTAAGCCATAATGTTTCCTACATAGAAATAAGTCCAACCTTGGGCAGAATGCTTTATTGTCCAAATATTTGCATACAAATTGTGCTAATCAAGTATACTAAAGATCCTAACTTATTTTAGCGTAGTTTCTGTAATCTAGTTTCACGTGCAATATTATGCATAGGTATCAGATACGCATTGCCGAAACAAACGACATGACACACTATTTTTTGTTAAAAGTTAATCTCTTGTAATTACCTGGCTGTAGTTTGAGGTCATAAGTCATCTTTGGGTATTTCATTCAATCTTAGTTACTCTCTGTGACAATTGTACTGAAATTGGTGACGTTTTATTACTTTATGAGGTTCTTTTTAACTTCTGTCTGTGTTAAATCAAACTTATGGTAATGAAGAAGTGGAAATCTAAAGTTTTCGTGTTATACGTATATATTTTGATATTTTGACTGCTTTGTGTTTGTTGTCTAAGTAAATGTATGTATACAATGTATTAATGTGTAGCCAGGACTTGAAGAAGTCCAACCAATAATGTGCAAAGTGCAAATGTTTTTATTGTGCTTGAGAAAATCAAGTCCATTAATTGTTGTAAATATAGTCTAGATGTTTTCTATTCTGTTCACATTCTAATTTGATAATTTGTTAGCTGGTTTGTTACGGTTGCCCTTTTACAATGACAGAAGCATTTATTTTCTTGTTGCTAATAATATTCAGGGATGATAGTGAGTGTTGGCATTAAAATTGATATTTATGGACTACAAATTCGGAGAGGTGATTGGCTGCTGCCGAAGGCAGCTGCCAAGCACCTCGTAGAATTTGTGGTTCAT
>JABASH010001662.1:0-24574 GCA_019776445.1 Tomocerus maximus | reverse complement strand
GTCACTAGTGAATGAGCATTTGATTTAAAATAAGTGTTTACCTCAATTCCTTCAGATCGACAACAGATTTTCACTCTCCAAATTTAATTTGCTTTTATACAAATAGCACAAATATAATTTGGAACTTATTGGTATTCGCAATTAATTGGAGTCATGAATATGTATGTAGTAAACTTCACATGTGTTATAAAGGAATTAAAATATCTCTTTTCTACATTTCAATGCGACCCTTTAGCGAATAGATCCTGCATGATTTAATCTTTGAAATAGTATTCCTTGTATTAATAGTCCTTTTTCAAGATATCTCATTATCATGTGCCTATGTAATTTTATGGCGAAATGCACTTTTGTTACTGTATAATGTACAAATTGCTCCAAATGTTTGTATTTTTTGTTTGTGATTCACAATTGTCCACTGTCTATAAGAAATGAAATAGCCTTTCCTTTACAGAAATTGTTATAAACTTACTAACAGTTCTCAAAGCAAATTTTAAGCAGACTAGTTTGCTCACTTCTAACCTTCAAGGATAAAAATGGCAATTACGATTAACAATTAAGTAGTGAACATCGGCGCTTCAAGCACCGTTGCAACAACTTTGAATGTATATAGGTACCAGTACTAGTACACGCGTTAACCATCTCCAATAAATTGTACTCAGAAAATGTGGTAAGGTGAGAGAAATGTAGTATATGGAATAAAGCCGATTTACTTCATTTGCATTAAGCTTCACTGATATTTCTGTGCTTCACTTAATATTGCTCATAGCACAAGGTTTATAAATCGTAGCAAGATAGATCATAGTATACTTGTATGGAATATCTGTTTTGCCACATTATGTAAATACTACACATAAATAACACATCAGTTTGCATTCTGCATGCTAACGTTAACCTGTAAATGCTCTTCTAAACACGTCTCACTCCCAGGTAGACGGATTTTTGGGTAGACCATGCGTGAACATCCATCATTTTTATTGTCTTTACATATTCATCCAAGGTTGGGTTTAAGGTGCAGCGTGTTAAATAACGTATTTGTACTTCTGTTTTACACTATTAAATTCCACGTGTGCTAACTCATCACCGTCAAACTTGAAATACGAGACAAACATCCATTCCAAAAACGTCATTGACAATTTGTTAACTATATTAGGCTAACATTTCAACAGACCATTGCGTCTCAGCATAGCAGTCTGTCTGAATTTACTAACAGACATAACCAATTCAGAAAATTTCCTTTCTTGAGAGCAAAATAAAGGATCGACTATAAAAACGACTTATTATTCTTCAATTTACTCATTCATATAATTTTTACCTGTATCTAATGATTATATAAAACTATTGGCCAAGATATTTAAAAATTGGAGGTTGTGGCTTGTGGCAATTAATTTTTCTGATGCCTAATGCATAACACAATGTATTTTTCACTTACAGGGCAAAGGACATGGCTTTAAATTATATGCATCGTAGCGGAGTATTTACGGCATACCTTGCTATAGTAGTTGGAAAATCTTCGGTAAGGTATAGATAATTCAACAGATTCAATGCTAAATGGTTTAGTTTAATTTTGAAGAACTACATACACATAAAACTCTGAGTAGAAACGGTGGAGGACAATAATTATGCAAACAATTAGGTATTAAAATATGATTAACATAAATGTTTTAATTTCGGCCTCCTTTGAAGTTCATGGTGATTCACGAACGCAAACCTATCCTAAGCCAAGCCTTAAAGCATCTAGAAATACAGTCTACGAGTCATAAGAAACAAATGTAATTAAAGGATGAGACCTATGATCGGTGAAGATACTAGTTAGATAGATAGATCAAAGAAAGTAATCGTAAACAAGTTTATCGGGATCACCAGGAGGAGTCCCTTAATGTACATAAGCCACTGGATATTGAGAATAAATGGGGTAGACCAGAACTAATTGAGAAATTGAGAATTAGTTAATTAATCTTTAATTCATCTTTATCAAGTTTACGGTAGTGAATGATTAGTATTTGTGTTGGTAGTGTGGAGTAGGATGATCATCCCATAAATAATAGACAGAGGACACAATATAGCACTTTATTAGTCGATCAATCTAGAGTAGAACATTGAAAGGAGTTATACACAGCACGTTGTCAATTTAAACAATAAATTCCAGACAAGGTCTGTCTTCTTCCGTTCTGTCTAATTTAGGATGCACAGACAGAGTCAGGGCAGGTCTTGGCAGAAAGCAGCTTTATTAATACGGACGACGAATGCATGCAGTTGTGCAACTGAGAAAAAAGGCTACACTAACACTTTGCTAAGAAACAACAGATACATGTACTAAGTCGCTTTACTTAAAAATGTACATTAAATAATCTTGACAGAGAAAATAGGAACGCGAACGGTATCATAAAATTAGCATCGCATGTGAGTGTTAACAGGTGTAGCAATAGCCCTGTAGTTAAGCCATGTATGCAGCAGCATCCGAAATCGTAGTAATGGTGTTAGAATAGATGTAGACTGATGACTGTGTAAGGAAAGGAAGCACCAACGCATTTATTAAGTCACATTCATTATTGTATGCAAATACGCGGTACATAGATAGAAGGTAGCTTTGTATACCTTTCTTTTTCTGTATGCACTAAACAGTGAAGTTATCGTTTATCAGCTCCTATAATAAAATACATTTTTAAGTTTCTCTAGGAATTCCAAAACATTTTGCTGGAGCACAACCTCGTGGTCAAAATCCTTATTTTCCTCTTCGTTCCCTCCTTACACACTTCAACAGGTCAATCCAAATCCACAAACCGTGAATCAATTAATCTCATCAAAGAAGTATTAAAGCAAAAATTTAATGAATGTCTCAACTCATTTTTTTTTACTAAACAATAATTCCTTTTCGAATTCTGAGATTGCCTTATTTATGGGTGGATGTTGGATTCAGATGCCTAACCTGTCTTAGCAAAGAAACAAGTGCTACTTTCAATTCCTCGATTCAGATATGAATATTGCTTCAGAAAAGTTCTATGTAAATAGGGAAGCAACGAAGAGGCTTTATTTCATGACTGATTACTTCAAATAATATTTTGACCACTGGGTTAGTACTAGTACATGATGATACATAAAATAACTACCTAAGTTATAGCGCTGCATGACCATTAAGGCTATGCAGAAGAATAAGAAATTAGCGAGCGTGATTCATACGTGAGTTTCAGTACTTAAACAGCAATGATTAGCGTCTTGGGGGTGATTTTTGGTAAGATAGTTTTTAAGGCTTTTTTAGCATTGAGATTTTCAAACAATCTTTCCCCGTAAGATTTTTGCTGTTCGTTCCAAATTCCATGTACTGGCACAATCTGTTTAACTTCCTGTTCCTTGCTAACTAATGATAAGTAGTCACCATATAAAATATTGCGAAACATGCGAACCCATAAAGTTAGACTACTGTTGTCAAGCTGTAATATTCACATTGTACTCATGTCTACTAGTAATACAATAATACTTTAACATGCCAGTAGTATCAAATCCTTGATCTTGTATTTTTGTGTCCTAATATTAATGCATACTAAGTATACTCAGCATTAGCACGGTCAGTATACTTAAGATTTTCTTTATCGAGGTTTCAGAAAATTTCAATATTATTTGAATATTGAATTGCAGTAATTTATTTTGATTATTTTTCCTTACACGATATTATTTACGAATTCAGTTTCAGAGTTGTGTATGAGGGTACTACTTAAATTACTTCATGCAATTACTTAACCATGCCAGTAATAGTATCATATCCTTGATCTTGTATTTAGTGATAATTGTCAGTATATACTTCATTGCTTATAATTTATATTTTTTCGAGGTTTCAAAAAAATATTTTGTGGTTACTCCTTAAATTACTTGTACTAAGTCTAAACATTCCGCACAAGTTCAGATAAATTAAACTTGTACGCTCTTATTATAGAACAAGCTGTATTAGCAATTTGGTGGTATTAATAGTTTTGAAGGGTGCACTCAGGTGAGATGTTCTTAGATGCAAGTCAATGGGTATGGATATGTATGCAAGGTATGGAACCAAAATAAGTTCAAAAAAATAAAACGGATATGGCTGTATCTTAAGCTAGTTTAAGGCAGGATGGTGAATTGGTAATTTGTGTGCATGTAGACTATTAAAATTAATTATTAATTAGGGCAGAGGGTCTGTCTGTACTAGTATTGAATTTGTAGGAAATCAATCATTGGACAAAGTGATGTTATAAGTATTTAGAGCTATATTTATTTATTAGCTTGTTTCATCTACTACGTACATTCATTTGCTTCTTTTATCCCAGCCCACCCATAAACCCACACTCACGAGCAACATGCATAAACTTTAGCTTCACGTCAACTTCAACCAGCATCATAGCATATTCATAATCATCTCTCAATTCACATTAAAATGGTAATTAATTTTAGGTAATTAATTTAATGGATCTTAATTAACAACAATTTGTAGCAATTAATACATTATATTTTGAAAACGAACGAACACATTAAAATACAAATAGAATAAAATTGCAATCCATTATAATATTTAGTATTTGCCACTAGACATTCCAATAGGTAACGCTTGTTCCATGCTCTTCCTCAAGTTCGAATTGAGTTCCCATTTGACTACTTTTATTGACAATTACAAAGCTATAGGAATAGTTCATCATACAAATGGTTCAGTTTTGTAATTAGACAATGCAACAATACGATACGATAAAACTTCGAAACTTAAAGCTAATGTCCGACAAAGCTTTACTCCTTCCTTTGCCATTTTTTAAACTCTTCCTTCACGAAATAAATAGAGAAATAAACTAAAATAGAGTCTTGAACATACTCTGTAGTTACTAACGGAAGTATGTCACATTACAGTAATCAGCAGACGTTCTACTAGTCAGGTCATCTGTTAAGCTAGTACAGCACATTACAACTTATAGGTTGCTAAATTAATTAAAAGCAGATTACACAGATAAAACTTGATACAGTTAATATAGTCATAGTTGTAAGTAATTAGCAATTAATTAAGGTAAGGTACCTAGGAGAGCGGAAGGTTTAAAGATAAAAGACTACCAGAGTACCTAATGCTATAATATATAGTACAGTATAATAAAATCTTAACTTAACTATATAATAATTGTAGTAGAGTAGTAAGCTTTTTACACATTTTCTGTATCTCTTGCGTTTTTTTGTCATTATTAGCAAATATTATTCATTAGTACAGTAATAAGATATTAATGCTACACTAACTAGTACAGCTGTGCAATTAATTCCATGACATGACACGACACACTTCATTTACTAGTAGATTAAGGCAACACTACATGCAAGAGAAAATGGAATCAAATCCAGTGTATATAGCTGACACACAAAAAACAGTTGTAATCTTTAATTTTCTTTTTATATATTTTCCTTAAGCGCATTGCTTGCAAATTCCTAATCATATTAATAATAGTTATTGTAAATAGTTAGCCTTACGTATTATCATTGTTAATGTAGCGGTCTCCATTTCCTAATCCACTCCCTCGAGTTAATTAGAGAGTTTCATAGCCTTCTAAGGCATATTAGTTGCGTTACGATACGATTCATACGCTTTGCAATTACAATACATACCTTATCTACTGTACACAAGAATTGTACTGTAGATTCTAGTTAATACATATGTGTATACCAAGTAGCCATCCAAACAACACAGTACAGTACACAAAAACCTTTCCATGTCAAATTTTATCTAGCAATTCTTACTATATCCCTACCTAAATATAAGTAGTTATTATTTGGTGTATTTAGTTTTACTTGGCTTACAATGTCACACTAGAAATTAGCGTAGCAATTTGTGTTGAGTAGCTCATTCTCTCAGTGGCAGAAATGTCTTGTATTTCTCGAATACACTACAGAGAGTTTCAATTTTGGTTGTATGTATTATAACGTGCCTTAGTAATGCAGTTCTCTATCTATTTTTATGTCATTTTAAATGTATAACTAATTGTTAGTTGTACCTAAATGTTAGTGGCAGCATTTCGTTTTTTCAAGTTTCTCCTACAAGAGAACTTATTGAATTGGGTGGGTGGAAACAGTACTTATTAATCATATTTTTGAAATCTGTAAATTCTCTACATGTTAGCATTTCCTTGTAAATTACTAATTATTGTTGTGTATAATGTATTTCCGAGTAGTTACAATTTTTTATATCTCATGTATGTGCAAAGAGGAAACATTCTTGTTTTCCAAACAAGACTCTAATCTAAGGATATAGTAGTAGTACAGTACATACAATACAACCTCACCAACCATTTCACTCTATAGTTACATTCTAACTAACTAATGTACTAAAGCACAGCAAATAGTTACGTAACTTATCATAATATATTAAAATGTGTAGTAGTAGGCATATTGGACTTTCACCTCAACTTTCACTTCACAACAACTTTTACTTTAAAGTTAAAGACAACGTCATCCTGTTTCCCACTGTTTGTGTGTAAATGTATTTAATTATAATGGCAGTAGATAGCAAGATCCAGTGCACTGATCTTTTATTTTGTTTTTAATAATAATAGATATTAAGCGAATAGACAGTGTATTCGATTCGAAGATTCTGACACTTGTGTGGAATATATTGGTAATATCATTCATGAGTAGAGTCAGTGAATAGAAAGAAAAAGCACCAACACACCCACAAACAATTATTAAGAGTTGTACTTATACTTAACAAGTAGTTAGGTATGCATTTCATGTACTTTCTAGTAAAATGAACTGAGAAACATTGTGGTGATCCCTATCTCTACAAAAATCAAGTATTTCAATGAACAAATAAAGGGTTTCTATAAAATAGAGATTAGACACACGCCTTGTATACCTATAGGCATTAATAAATGCACTAAATTTGTGTTTGTGTACTCATTTTATGGATTTAAGTGGCTGCCACAAGGCTGACTGGAAAACCAATACGGCACACTACAAAATGTATTTATTTATATTTTCCTCCTTTTCTCATCATTAGCAAAAGACTATCTGTATAGTATATGTGACCCTATAAGTATGTGTGATCATTGCACTCAGGCAATTCATGTACGAACAATGTGTGAAAATCATGACCACCCAAATAGAGCTCCCCCGAATCTGGGATACAGAGAGAGTGGGCAGAAGAAGAGCGAGGAAGAGAGTTCCTTCCACCAATGTCATAGAATTCTGTCATTAGTAATAAAAGCAACTTAATGCCGTTTTTTCCGTCGTGTCATTAAAACCGCAGTTCTCCAACCAACAAACTGCGCTCAGAAATGTAAAACATATTTTTAAATGTCACGTCAGTGCAATATCCAAGGTTCATTTACATTCCTGTGTTCAAGTACAGCATCAACACATTCACATACATCTCTCACCTTTCCCCTTTGGGAATTTGAGACCATACAATAGACAAGGTTGTAAATTGCAAAATTTTCTTCTATAATAATTACATGTACTGCTGCCGTTTACGGGCCAAGGTACGGTACATGGCATGTATTTTCGCCTCACTAACGATTCGGTAGGTTTTAGTTAATATGGTTAAATGGTGGTGTATTGTAGGTACATATATGTATGAAAAGTGTTTCTTTAAAAGTATTTTAAGTAGTATTATACACTGTACAATGGATTAATACAACAGAACAACAGTAGTTACGATATCAGCTTTTTAGCAGCATAGTTAACTAGGTAGTCATTTATATGCACAGTATGTACGCAGCTATATGTTTTGTAGTAATAGTACTTAGAGTAGTCAGTAGATAGAAGTTAATAATTATAGATTATAGTTATGTATATTAAGTCTAAAAAGGTGAAAGCTAGTTTTATTTCTTCTTGAGAGTGAAGAAACCTCGCTTCTTGGGCTCGTCTTTCTTTTCTCCTGAGGTGGCTGGGAGTGTTTGGGCTCGGGAGGGACCTGCCGACGTTCCAGCCTCACTCTGACTTACATCCTGGATTCCCCTCACCCAACTCGTCATCTCCTCATCATCCTTCCCTTGGAATAGGTACTCTCCCCCAGTCGACAATCTATCCCAAAAACATCACATTTAAAAGCCACTTCTAATAACTTGTCTAATGAATTAGCATAATTTTACTTTCTTATATTTATCAAAAAGGGACTGCGTAAAACAAAAAACTCTTTATTTCCGAGGACTTACTTTAGTCGGAAAACGTGCTTTTTCTTCGTGTAATCTGAAGCCACATCAGCAGTAGCACCGGAGAGATCTACTGGATTTTCTCCGCGGAAGTAGGCCTCTGGTTGCAGTTTGAAATTCTTCTGGTCTTTATAAAAGAGAAGTGATCCTCCTCGAAGGACCAAATAAACTTTATCCCAAGACCTGCGTTCAAACATCAAAATTCAAGATTAATTCCAATTCTGTTACATAAATAAATATGTCATCGCTTACCTGTTTGATGCTTTCTTTGTAGTTGATTCCCACTCATGTTTTCTCGTAAGGACCCCTTCAAGGACATCATCTTCACTTGGACCTGGTCGTTCTGCAATTTATTACAGTTAGTCTTAATTACACTCGTCGTCAATGAAAGCAACGATGGTTTTGACATTTGTTACAATGAAGATATAAGGTGGGGATGTAAACAAAACTACAAAGTACAGTATTAGTGCAAGCAAATCCCAAATAAAAGCACAAAATTTACAACAAAATAGCAACGATTAATAAACAGCCAAACCCGACTACTTGTAACAAGGTATGTTAATTCAAAAAACACTGGCAGCTTGATACACACACCAATACCAATCAAGTCATTGACGCAAGCAACAAAAGCCACAAAGAGTTGATGCCGAATACAGCTTGCGATTTTAACAACCAAACCAGCATCAACGAACATATTTTACCAACGCCTAGGCCTAGATAAATAAATGCTACCTTTTTTGTACTGCAAGTTCCCAAATTCTGTCGAAAACGACAGTCAATAACTACCGTCACCAAATCATGTTTAGACTTTCTTAACGACAGCCCAAGATAATTGAAAATAGAAATCCATTCCACCTTACATATCAGATGAGGAAATTTCCACTACGAGATCAAAGTAGCACCGTCAACCTTGCAATTGCCTTTACTTAAAAGGGTTTGTTTGTATCCAGAAATAATGAATAGATAGTAGTTAAATGATGAAGAAGAATTGTCAATCAAAAAGGAACTTATGAAAATTATATGAGGAGAACTCAAGGACGGATAACGGAAATCAGGAATATTTTACAGGGATTTATGAAGCAATATTTTGATCATTATTAAATAGTACCTTTGACTTTTTGTATATTAGACTCGTCATCTGAAGCACTACCAGGTATTGCCTCGAGAGTGGAACTCTTGGACTTTTTCCAACGGAAACTCCTAAACGGTGATTTGGATCTAGAGCGACCGCCTTTCTTCGGGTCTTCGAAAGAGTCTTTGTGAGTTATTCGCAATTAGTCACAATAACAATTAACATTTAAAAAACAACAACACAATGCAACAAACATCTTTATAAACAATCAACAGTACATAATTTTAACTAATTATTAATGCATCACATTCATTATCATACCATTCCAGCATATTATTAACTATATACAATTTAATTAATCCTTATAATTATTACTAATTACAGTATATTTACTTACAGGTAAAAGCGTAGTAGACTAGAAATTGTGACAGTAGGTGAACAGACATCAAGGCAAGTGAAGTGTTGTACACAGCATTTAATTCAGCAAAGTGCATTTATTGCTATTATAATATTACAAAAACCATCTCACATAAAGCAAAGCGCATAGCGATTCTTACAAGCTAAAAGTGAAACAAAAGTTTACATAAAGCATTTTCAATAAACTAGACTAATCGAAGTATACAGTGTGGTATTACAAACGATAAAAATCCTATTCTGCTATCCTATACAAATTCGTAAATCGGAGCGCTTACAAGTACAAATTATTTATTTAATTCATATTTGATTCGTGTATAGTACTAACTAGTAATTTGTACTTGGATATAAGTAACATTAAATATAAAGCGATATATCTTTGTAAAGACGTCACATTTAATTTGTACTAGGCTGGACAAGTAGAACATTAAAATTGATTTGAACAATTACTATAAAAACAGGGCCACAATAAAATTCATGGTAAACAGTGGACATAGTTGGCTTTGGCTCCATAGATAATTGCGAAACATTATAGGCCTGGTAAAGTTATTATGACTCACGGTAACTTTCGTCAAATATATCATCTCCTTCGTCATAAAGATCACCGTCGCTATCCGTGTCTACACTTTGAGGTGACGTCACAGACGTTGTGGAACTCTTAGGAGTTTTAGGACTTTTCGAGACAATATTTTCAATAAAAGACGGTAACCTAATAGAAGCTATAAAAACAAAAAACAAAAATGTCTTCCTAGGAGGTACGGATTTTGTAAATAAGATATATTGTACCTTAATTATATCAGAACGAAGTCCAAACTACCTACTGTAAACGTCTAAACTTTAAGCAAAAAATTAATAAATCTCGAAACTCAAGATGTCAAGATGAAATTAATAAAAATATAAATCCGAGCTTTGTAAATAGAATGATAAATTGTTGTCATTTATCTCTCTGTTTATCCTTCATTTAATAAATACAGAAATGTGAATAAATTATTTCCCTGTCCGTATTAGGCCTAATTTAGTATCAAAAAATAGTTCGTTCGTATAAATATGTATCTATTCGTCATATAGATCCGGTTTGATAAAGCATGAACCGAATGTAGTCATCAAAATGATAAGAATAACAAAATA
This sequence comes from Tomocerus maximus, assembly GCA_019776445.1. Classification (NCBI taxonomy): domain Eukaryota; kingdom Metazoa; phylum Arthropoda; class Collembola; order Entomobryomorpha; family Tomoceridae; genus Tomocerus; species Tomocerus maximus. Next base: position 13,819 of record JABASH010001662.1, on the reverse strand, counting down.
AACGAAAAAATTATCAGTCAGGGAGATTAGCGTATCATCAGGTGATGAATTATCAACATGAGCGTTATTGAACACAAAATTATTTGTACTAATATTTTCTAGGTGGGGAGAAGAGCAATAGCCTTTAATATAAACATGGTCAAGTGATGGATAGAAATTATAAGGATTGGATTTTCCTCTTAAGCAGCTACTAGTGTCATTCCAAAACCGATTGTTACAGTATTCATAACAGTTATTGTATTTGCTATCATTTTTCCATTCGTTAAATTTGTTAAAACATTCATCGCCATTCTGCAGATTACTAATACTTCTAATTGTTGAAATGGTAAGTGATTGACCCACTACTTCCTCTAGATTATCGACAAAGCCACAGAGGCACTCAAACTTTCCATATTTGTACTGTAAGTTACTGCACGTATGATACAGCCTTTTTAATCTCTTACTAGGAGTATCTGTTTTGGTGACAATACCTGGTTTTTTCTTAGATTTGGCTGGTAGAGTATGTCCCTTCGTCTGAGTTGGACTTCTCAGTTGTGTTTGTCCCGAAGTTGCTAGTATATATATTGAAATTAATAAATAACAACATGCGAAAATATACACATGAAAATAAAATAGCATAATCATTGTGTGTGCATCTCACACGAAAATTTGAAGACAAGTAGTGAGTATTAAAGAGCATAGACATAGGTAGCAGGCAGAAACCCAAAACAAAATATCATGCACATGCTTTAAAACCATTGCAGGTGTAATTTTGTGTGAAATACAAAAACAACCCACCCGTCGTCGTTTAAAGTGCATTATCCCTCATTGAACATACAATTTGACTTTTTACAAAATTGTATTTAAATTTTTTGACAATATAAGAAAATTATTGTTTCTCAGTTTCTTTGGAATGGGAATGGAATAAGTTGATTAGTTAAGCAAGCTTGGAAGCTATTACTTACCAACAGGCATTTGACTTTGACTGCTTTGACTTGGTGGTTCCCGTTCTGAGATTTGTTCGGGAGATCGAGCACCGTCAGGTCTGTCACTTTCTGGAGACTTTGGTGGTGTTTTCTTGGCCAGTTCTTCCGCCCTTCGTCGTTCTTCTTCTTCCAGTCGCAACTTTTCTCTGTCCCGGATCTCAAACTTTTAACAAAGACGAAACAAATTTATAATTTGCCCAATAACCCGAAAGGAATGCATCAATATCAAAACAAATCCATGCATTATTGTCTCACGAGCTTGTAAACAAAATAATAGTAATAACAGTAATAAATAACATAAATCCTACCCCCTAATTTTCTATTAATATTTATAACGAGCTAAAACTTAGAAACAAAAGCTGTGATTAAATTAGCCAGTTCCTTACTAGTTAATTATCACAACAATTATGTAGTTTAATATGGTAATCAATTATATGTACTTAAATACATCAGATCAGTCTACTCAATAATTAAAAATAATAAAGAGAAGTTAGTTGTCGCCCTTCATTGTTTAGTTACAAATTGTGTAAGTTCAGTTAATCAATCAACGACACAGGACTTAGAAACAGAAGTAGAACAATCACCATTTCATAAGGGTAGTAGGCCCCTTCCCGGCCCAATCTCTTTTCCTGTTCTCTTATTTCCAGCTAAATATTTGTCAGTGTCATATGAATATCATGGAACAATGTTAACAGCGAAAGATTCATTATCCATTCATACCAAAAACTATAAGTATATCTCATTAGAAATGTTTTTTTTCTATCTAAACTCTTGAATTAGATTGATTTTAATTGAAAGATAGTCCTTTAATTCATGGAATTCATTCTCAATGTACCACAAGAGAATAAGCAAAGGTAAGCGATTTCAGTCGCTCCTCCACAAAATTTCAACATTCAGCCTAAATCTTTCATTACGTTCAATGGCAAGAATATTTCAAAATTATATAGCTTACGGTAGTAAGACGTTCCAGGGCGGTAAATCGTTCTTCTTGGGCTTGAGCCGATTTTTCAAATGCCTCGTGTTTCTTAATCAGGTTCTCAACCTCGTCAATCGTATAGCCTAGATCTGAACTCAAAAGATAGGGTTCCTGTGCTATCAGCCACGCTTCGGCTACTGCTGCATCCCTTGCAAATTGATAGACTTCCAGAACTAGAATAAAAATGGATAGATTTGAACTCATAATCTCATAATCCTACAACTTACAGTACGGTCACGAATACATTTTCACAAAACAATAAACAAAACCTATTTTTAGAATATTGAGTACCTAATTGTAAATGTTCCCATCGTTCTTCCCATCTGTGTAGCATGCCATTTCTTTGGTTGGTTAAAGCCACAACTTTCTCCTTGATTTCGTTAGACGCATAGTGATTTCGGTTTAATAGTTCTTTGCCTAGTCTAAAACAAGCAGAAAAGTTGTCTTCTCTTGCGTCAATTTCTGCTTTCAGGCTCTGGTGATTGTTCATCAGCAGTTCAACACCACTTACATCCCTGAAACAAATTATTACAACATATATCAAAACTTAGCGTACATTACTTACACAAACGCAATTCTCTCCCAATAAATCATCTCGCGCCTTGAAATTCCTAACTGAATGACTAAAATTAAAATTATTAAGAATCTCAAAGTCTCAACTACTGACGCATATGCACAAAAAATTATGAAAGTATACTAACCTTGGTTTTTCGGAAGTGTTCATTTGTATAATCACGTCATCCATCCATAACATTAGCGTTCTAACCATGTTAAAAAATCTAAATAGATCTCCAGTGTCACCCAGCTTTTGTTTTCTCGCTTCACACATACCTAGTAGTACAACAATAATTTAAATTAGGTATACCATAAAATTAGTCTACATTTGGATTTAATGTGATCATAATCATAAAATATAGTACCTTGCAGATTCATCCATGCATTGACTACCTCAGCCTCTCTATTGGTAATTTCTTTAGCTTTGTCACCAGCGTAGGCAGCTTGCAGCTTTCTTGAGTCATCTTGAATTTGTTCAACCTGCCAAAAAGGTTTTTAAAAAACTGTCAATGTATCCAGTTCCAATCATGCAATAGACCATTAGACATTCCCATTACAAGAAATTCCCACCTGAGATTGTAAGGTCTGCAAATCTTGATTGAATTGCACGTGCTTTCTTTGGAGAGCAGACACGGATCCTGCATCTCGTCCCACCTCATCAGGGAGTGCTGTCTGTTTCTCCGCAATGCGTCCCAACACGTCTTTACAATCATGGAAGAATTTGTGAAGTTCGCGTGATGCGGCAAGCATTTGTGTCCTGGTATCAATCAGTTCCAACAAGTCCGCCCATGCTTCATTGAGTCCATCTTTCCATTCTGCGATAGTTGCAGCATCCGAATGTTTAGCAGCAATCAGTCCATCAGCCATCTCATTGACCATGGCCACTCTTTCGTTCCCAATTGATTCCGTGTCCCTAGCGAATTCCTTAAACCTCTCCCACAGCATTGTCACATGGTCGTAGTCTTGACCCAATTCGTGAGAACTGGCGACAACTTCTCTTTCTGCAATCCATTGCTCCAGATCATCTACTTCGCGATTCAGCATAAACAGTCTAAGGGCTTCTTCCAATTTTGATCGTCGTTCATGGGCCAAATCCTTGAGACCAGCGTAGAGCTTGTCAACCTGGGCTTGTTTAACACCGATATTGTCACTTTCGGGATGTTCCTGCAAAATGAGTTGTCGGGCAGTTTCTCCCAATTGTCTAATTGTATCCGCGTAGTCATTCACAGCGTTTTCCAGTGCTTCGTGCTTCTTAATGAGATTCTGAGCAGAGATCTCATCTTTTCCTCTGTCCTCTGCCATCATGTACAGTTCTTGCTCCGACATCCATGCTTCCGCTTCTGAGGCATCGAAGAGGTATTGCTGTGCACGCTCAGACTGGAGTAATTTCTCTTTCCTCTGATCTACGGCTTCCTTAAGTTCTTCCCAATCTTTTTTCAGCTCATTGTTAAGTCTGTCAAATTCTTCTGCTGCTTCATGTCCTTCATTGATTAATTTCTCGCCATTGCCCATGATAGTATAAATTCTTGGTTCGTGATGCTCGATTTCATTTCTTAGAGACTGGTTTTTCTTTTTCAAGATATGGACATTATAGAGACTGTTGCCAAATTCCGTTGATGTGGCTTGTGGCATCTTTTCGCTAACCCACAATTTTTCGTCTTCAACATCCCTTCTGAATTGGTACGCTTCCTTCTTCTTTTCCAATTGTTGTTTCCTGTAGACAATTAAATTAAACATACAAGATAAAGAAACTCCCATTTTCACTCAATAATCAAATCTTTATAAAAGTTACCTCTGCACTAAAGGCTCCTTCAATTGATCAAATCTGCTCTCAACCACAGACTTTTTGGCCACAATCTCTTCAACCTTATCCGGATCCATTTGTCTCAAATACTCTGCTTGACTTTCCAACTCTGTAACCTGTTTAGCTTTGACTGCCATCTGAGTTTCAATCATCTGAAAGAAGTACATAGGAATCAGTACATTTTTTCATAATTACAACACTGAAATCCAATGGATTCAAATAAGACTAAAGTCGATAATTACCTGCTGTTTCTGCATCAGAATGTTTACAGAAGCCAAATCAGAACCATATTCTCCAGAGTCTATCTGTTTTTCTAAGTCAGTCATCCACGAGTCGATATCATCACAAGTTTGTTCATACAGAACTTGTCGGTTAGCATCAAACAATCTTTCTCCCTAATAGCAAAAAACAATGAATATTATTTAGTCTTCTGTTTTAGCTAGTTAGGGTACATAAATAAAAATGATTGTTATATTTAGAAACGAACCTTTTCTTTGGTATTTCTTTCCAAATCATCGAAATGCGACCCCAATTCACTGACTTTAGGCTGGATAAATTGAGCGAACTCGGGTTTCTCTTCCATTAGACCTTGGGCAGCTTGTTGAATGGCAATCAACCTGTCCTTATTAGAGGCAATTTCGGCTTCAAAGGCTTGATGTCGGGTCCATTTGCTGTGCACTGTCTTTGCACTGCGGTATGTCTCATCTTGTGCGGTCATGCTCTTTTCCTGTACCCACTCACCCAATTCTTCGCAGTCTTGCAAAAACTGGTGCAGTTGGAGTTGATCCTTAAGTTTTTCCATTTGATCCATTGCTTTCTTCTTATTGGCATCACGTCTTTCACGAATGCTGTCTGCTTTCTTCCCAATTTTGTCGGCTACAGATAAAACAACGAATCTTTATCATTCTATTTCCCATCAAAAACACAGCAACAATAGCATTAGAACCTTAAGAGAAAAAACGTACACTGTACATGTCCTTCACGGCATAATGTAGAACCAAACTGAATCACTCCGTTAATTTTCTCGTCGTTGGCTTCCATGGTTGTCAGCAATGCTTCATGTCGCTTGATAAGGCTTTCAGCTTGCTCCAGATTGGACTATAAAAGTATTTAAAATTAAGATCCAAGCTGGAATCCAAACAAACAAGTAACAATATCAAATCTCTTACTGGAGTTTCATCCTTTGAAAGAATATGTTCTTGTTGGGACAAAAGAACTTCGGCTTGTTTGGCATCCCGCATGAAAATTTGGTAGTTCATGCTCTGAGACAACAGTTCTTGTCGGTTTTCCCACATCTGTCGAAGTTCATCCCAACCGTCCTTGAGGGCCTTCAGTCGCTCACGTAGGAACATATATTGTGGGTCATCTTGAGTATGCGGTTCCTATTAAAACAATTAAATATTGCATTAACTACCCATATTCAAAACTAGAGAATATATAATAAAAAGAATTGAAAATAAATACCGTGAAAATACGTTCTCCGTAATCCATCATTTTGTCGTAATCTTCAACATAATTTTCAATCTCATCTTTAATACTTTGATGTTGACTGAGAAGTTTCTCTGCTTCCGAGAGGTTAGTTGGAACATCCTCTGAAGCAATATCAGTTTGTGTTTTAGTAAGCCAAATTTGAAAGTGGTCCAAATCACGAAGGAATCGATGAAGATCACCAGCCTCTTCCAACTTGGCATCACGGTCCTTCAACTATGAACACAATGAATAATAAATAATTAGTACAAGAGGAAACATTGAATCCGCGAAAATGAAAACCTCCGTCATATCATATAGGTTTACATGAAACTTTAATTACCATTTGAGTTAATTGATCCCACACGATTCGTATTTGCTCGATTCGTTCGCGAATGAGAGCAGCTTCCTCAGGATGGTCTTCACTGATCCTATCAGCCTCTTTCTCCAAGGCATCTAATTTCGCTTGAATAGCAGCGAGGTCCCTTTCCATACCGGAAAGTCGTCGCTGTAACAATAGAAAAGTTCTTAACGTTCTCTTCACATCAAATATTTACCGTTAATTAAGTTAGCTAGTTAGTTAATAACCGACCTGCAATGTCATGATACCAGTAAGGTCCATCTCAAGCTCTGCTGTTTCTTCCAAAATTCGTTTCTTGTCTTCGATCCATGCAGACGTCTCTCTGCACTCAATATGGAAAGTCTGAACCCCATGGGCGGAATTCAATTCGTCTCGTTTGCATTCAGCCTTTTCTCGTAACTCTGACCACTTGGTGTTGAGTTGATTTTGACGGCCTACAATTTCCTCGGAATTAGGATGTTCAACGTGCAACAGCTGACGTGCCAACTGATTTACCACTGCTACTCGTGAAGCATTGGAGTTCATTTCTTTTTCAAATCCATCGTAACGGTGCTTAAGAATCTCCACATCTTCAATATCCTTAGCGGGAACCATTGTAAGGAGCATTCGGTCCTATAAAATAAAACGCACGTTTACTATGCAATCTAGTGCCTCATTCTACTAAACTACCAAATAGTCAAAGCGTACCTTTTCAGCAACCCATTGTTCTACACCTTCTGCTTCAGAGAGAAGTTTATATAGTGAAAGAGCATCCAGAAGACGTTGTTTCCGCAACTTGGCCAACTCTGTAAGTTCCTTGTATCTCCGATCAATACTAGCCAATCTCTCTACTACTTCAGGGCTATCACGATCTTGCTCGCCTAGCTGCTGTGCTTGTTGATGAAGAGCTTCTATCGTGCTAGAGTACACTTGTAATTCATCAGTAACATCGTCGTGTTTTTTAAGCAATGACTGGACATTGGCTTCATCCCTACCAACATCCTCACTTGAAACAAGTCGCAACATATCCAGCATCCATGTGTCCACGTCATCAGCATCCGCGAAAAACTAAAAAAAAAATACTCGCATGGTAACTAATTTGCACTTTTGAATTGAAGGATGTTGAGGCAATGCACAAAATGCTAATTACTTGATGATAGTCAACAGCCTCTGTTAGTCTTCGTTTGCGGTACTCCGACAAGTCTTTCAAGTTTTGCCACAATTGCATTATTTCCTGGAGTCTTTCTTGGACTTTCTCCGCTCCAAATTGCTGCTGGTCAATAAGATCTTGACCTACGCTGACAACACTCATTAGCTGAGGCTCGTGACTTCCCATATCGCTCTCCAGAGCCTTCTGCTTCGACAATAATAGGTGTACAGTTGTTAAGTCGTGGCCAATATCGCCCTGGGATAGAATATTTTCTTTCTCCTTGATCCAGTTTTCTTCTTCGGCCATATCCCAATAGAACTGCCACAACTTTTTACTTTCATCAAGACGAGTACGTCTCTCCACAGCCAGTTTAACCAATTCAGCATAAGCTTCCTAAAATACATTAAAATCATTTTTTATATTTTGCTGCATTAAATACCAGTAGATCATTTAAATAAAATATTATGGCACTACCTCGAGTTGCTGAACTCTTTCCATAACAGCGGTAGGATCAGCGGGCTTAAAACCATCCAGACTTGGATCATCACTAATAAACCTTTGAGAGTTTTGAACAACGGCTTTGACTCTGTCACCCAAAACATTGATGTCAGCTTCGACGAGGGAGTGCTTTTGTAAAAGATCTTCCACTCCCATCAAATGTTTTCCATAGTCGTCGGACAAGAGCCGCATTTTGATTTCTTCCATGGAATCCAAAATGTAGAGCATTTCCTACAGGTTTGCAAATTGTATTATCATTTACATATTTCCAATGTAAACAATTCCAAATTGCTATTTGGAATTGCTTGCATAATACATCACTGTATGCATTTTCTTAATCAAATAAGAACTTCTTGCAACTTTTAGCTTGAGATCTACCTGGAATCCTTGTTGAAGCTGTAAAGATGCTTCTAGGCGGAGTCTTCTTGCTCTTAATAACTCGAGCAGATACTCCCACAATCTCATGACGTTCTCCTTTCTCAAGTTTATTCTTTCGATATCGTGATAGTTTTCCGCTTCTAGCTCCTGAGCTACAGCGACCACCGCGAGAACACGCTCTTCATAAGCGAAGATATCTGTTTCAATAGCTTCGTGTTTCTTAGCTGCAGCTTCCACAGCAGGTAAGTCGAAACCGAAGTTGTCCTGTGAAACAAGCCGTTGATTTTCGCTTAGCCATGTTTCTCTCATACTTGCCTTTCTGTTGAATCTTGCAGCAAGTTGTTCCAATTTTTCTTGTCTTATCAGTTCTTCGCGAAGAGCCAATTCTCTGTTAAAAATCAAATCTTATTGTAATAAAATTGGCACAGTTTTACAATCATCAATCATGTACAAATGAAGTTCACAATTTTTACACTTTTTGCATATTATTGTTGATAGCATTGATTTACCTTTCGTGTTCTGCCTTTTCCAAACGTTCCCATGCTTTATTGATATCTGAAATGAGTTTGCCCTCTCTTGGAGTGTATGGTTTCTGATTGTTGGCTCTCATACGTGATTGCAGAGTAAACAGAAGGACTTCTAAGTTGCCCTTCTCGTCAAATTTAGGAGGTTTTTCTACCGTTCGATAGTTATTGAATTGTGCTAACTGCTGCTGCACTCCAACCAGCGAATTCGCAAAGTTACGATCTCCCAGTTGATCGATGGTGATCTCGATCCATTTTAGTAAGTCCGATGTCAAGGTTTCATATTCCTTTATCATCCTGTCATTATCCATAGCAATGCCAACTACTTTGCTGATACGTTTCCCTTGCACAGTTTCTTGCTTCAACTTTGAGAAATAATGGTAATAGGTAACGACATAAGTTATTATAGATTTCTCGTCGGGTTGTTCCACAACAACATCTTCTGCATCTAACAATTTAGTCAGTCCCAGTTTGGACTCAGCCTGATTAAAGGCATTGTTTAAGTTATACATGGCATTATGTTGTGTCAATTTTTCATATTGAATCAAGTCTGGTCGATGCTTATGGATGATGGCATTGAAGGCCAAACCATCACGCCATGATGTTGTAAAATTCCGGATGTTAACATTACTGTACCCAGCCGTCTTCATCTGGCACCACAGCAGTAAAGCGTCTTTAGCTGATTTTGTCTCCTTGTTGTCTACTTCCTCTATTGTTATGTCTTGAATCTGTAATAAACAATCCAATGATAGAATGTTTGCTTACCATGGGCCATGGGTAATACAATTAAATTACCACATCCATTACTTTTCAATTACTAATGATAAACAGTCCATGAAATGGAAACTAACATTAACACACTCAAAGGCCGACGAAAACAATTTTAGATTGGCTATATACAACAGGAAGCGGATATTATTACATTATATTGAATCGTAATGGATGCCTTTGCAATTTCAGGAGTTGCAGGTTGAAATGCAATAAATAATATTACTGCTAGAGATATTGCATGGAAATTACCTGGAAACGGAGAATGATAGTCCATATCAGACCGAGGGTAAGTCGGGAGTTTCCATCAACAATGTCGTGAGACCCCATATTTTCCAGATGAACACGCTGATCTTTCAAGAAGGTAAGTGCTTTGTCTACATTTTCCAGGCAGTGAATTCGCATCTTTCCTTTTGTTGGTCTCGGCTGCAAAAATATATGGTAGTTTATAGTTTGTAGTTAGACAACTAGGTAAGATTCCACGATGATTCTACAACTTTATTTCTGAAGTAAATATAATTTTTAGTCGTGTAAGGAAAGGTAAAAGAATTTTCTTAAAATATGGTACATTGCTTAAGGCATGTCAGAACAGAACCCTTCAATTGTACAGCACTTTGCTATTTACTAGACAGCAAAATAGGATATTGAATTTCATGCACGAACGAGACTGTGACTTTGTTTTCCAAACTTTTCTTTTTTCTTTGAGCTCATAACATTTTAGTGCATTTCGTTACAACGTTATATTCGACTAATCAAGAGTTTCTACATGCATACCCACCCATGCAGGTACACATATAACAATAAAAAACCTATAACATTATTATATCATAGAATATTATGTTTTAAAATGCATTTTTTGATAGGATCTTACTAGTCGTTCTCCAGATAAAACTTCCAACAGTTTGAGTAGCATCTTTCCATCCCTTAAATCTGTGTACAAATCACTTATTCGAGATGATACACGAACTAAATGTGAATTGACCCATTTGGTGAAAGTCTTCTTTTGTACAGTCTCTCGCTCATCTATTCTCCGTAAAAAACACAATTTAGGTCAATAAACACCGATCTATTATTACGAATGTATATATAATCATAATAAAGACATATCATTAAGGTTTAATGAAAAACATCATGGCATCAAACGGAATTACTATACAGTAGCTTCTAACATATACTTGCTTGATGCTTGGCTACACACCACGAGTATTGAGTATATAGAATAAGCACAAAATCTGCTGCTGCACCAAATCGACAGGATAAAACGTAGTAAATATGCATTAGAATGAATAAGTCTGTGAACCAACTCCCCGACATAAAATGATATACTTAATGTATACAACTGAACGAGTCGGCTATTAAATTGAAGGTGTATGGTACGTATAAGTAGCAAGTATTTAAGTATACGCTGCTGTATTTTTAATGCAGCATGAAAAACTGCCGTAAATCTAGACAATGACATAGCAAACTGCATAAATACATTACAGTAAACACTAAGCACAGAGAGCAAATGGCTGAATATTAACAACTAAGAACTCCTATAACATTTCAGTTTTAATTAAGCTAATGCAACAATATACCCTTTCAATTCAAGGAAACCAAAGCATGCTGCAAGAGAATTAAATGCGGTTTTACTAACCAGTTCGAGTTTGTTACCAATTCGGTTAAAATATACAGTTTAGTTCATTGGGTTCATTCAACAATTTTAGTTCTAATGGGCCTTCGACCTTTTTTTCGACCGTTTGCATTGCATAATAGTAAGCAAGCATTAGAGAGACAGGTGTAAAAATTGGACTTGATCAAAATAGTACATAGATATATCATTGTAAAAGCAGGTTTTGATAGACAATACTTGTCCTTAGTATGTGCTATTGTCCATTGTATTTAAAATGGCGAGGTCCACCCCATTAAAAGTACATAGAATAGATGTACAAACAAAATTGCTGAAAAATTGTGCACAATACGAGAAATTCCTCTCTACTTTATCGTACCTGTACCTGTACCCAATAAACAGTGCATGTAGTAACATTTTGTCTAATTATTATGATACAATCCCAATATCTCTACATACTAGGTTTGCCGGTTTGCAGATACGTAATAAAATTAATAATTTGTATTATGTAGCGTTAATAAACAGTGACAACATGGGTATAAGGAAGATCCGTCGAATATTGTGCTAAGAATAATAAGTATTTAGTAAAGTTTATTCGATTACTATTCAAAAAAGAAATGTGCCAATAATTTTTGACTCTTGACCTCTACCTACTATTGATCTACGTAAAAGTGTAAAGAAGGCTGTCACTTTTCTAATGAGTCTAATCACAACTTTCTGGGATAAACAGGACTAAAGTTAATATGTCAATTTTTAATCCTCTCCCCCAGTCAAGGAGTGTCCCCTATTTTGCCCATTTTTGAATTTAGCCTTTGGTTTGACTATAACTACAAGATAGAAAGTTTGAAAGAATTATCTTATCGGTTCTAAAGCGATCGTGGATAGTAACAGACGGACAGACAGACAGCACGGGCATTTCCATAAATAGCTTCGCTATCTTAATAACGAAAATTACGACATTTTTTATTGGCTAGTAAAATAGTAGTAGAATTAAGAAGAGAATAAGAATGAAGAGAAGCAATAAGCAAAGACTTCCTCAGCTGCCATATATTGTAAGAGCTATTTTAAATTTTAACATGCTATACTCCGAGTATACCGTAGCGAGTCTATGGGTGAGGTGAGGGTGCATGGTGCGGTGCAGTGACATTTGGTTTCAATCAGGTCTGTAGTCTGTAGTTCCGTCCGTTCATTCTATTCTCCAAGCACATAGGTACTCACTCCATAATTATATATATACCTAGCACTTAGCACGTCACCTAAGCTAACTGGAACTGGAAGATTTTCCCTTTCATGTTCGCTCCAAATATAGTAGAGTAGACTATAGGTAGGTAGCATTATTAAATACCCAAGTAAGCTAATTACTAACTACTAATGGTATAAGTGCCCAAGTACCATATCTAGCCCTGCCTGGCTATCTAATAATATAATACAATGCGTCTGTCTATTATACATGGCTAGTACTCTATTCAAAGAAAAACATAAAGGGAGAGCGATAGAGATAGATATGGGTCATAAACAGCACATCATCACCTGCCTAGTGATAAGATAATAAAGACGTTAACATTCTGACTGACTATACAGACTTTCACAGACATTTTCATGGAGACAACACGCGACCCCGATTTGCTTTCAATTTCAATACACTCTTAATGGCCTCCGAAGAATTAATGCATAAGTTAACTCTTAATTGCACAATTAACACACTCGGCACTTCTAACAAACAGTCCGAAGTTCAAATTGTCCCCAGTTCCACTCCTATAATGAAACTCCAGTGGCTGATATTCAAGTTATTCAATTATCTTAAGGTCCGCCTGTAGTACACACATTCATCTAGCGGAACTTGGTATTATTGACTCAATCAATTTACGTTGAGTTGAGTAAATATTTATTAGTTATAAATATTAATAGTAGTAAATAAAATTCAAATATTTTTTAGGAGAGCAAAGATAATTTAAAAAGAACTTAATTTAAAAAATTCATATTTATCAGACAATCTGCCAGGGTCCAGGAGGATCACAAGGCGCTGTTTTGCTGAAAAAGACTTGTAGTTATTTTTTTAAACCATTAATGAATCCTGCTAAAAAGTTAATATTTTAATATTTTTTTGAACTTTCTACTACGACCTTTACAGGGCAAAATTGTAACAAGTCTGAGACTTGTATTGTATTGTGACGCTCCAGGATAGGTAGTCTAAATTTTGAGACTAATTACGTCCAGATTGATTGAGGAAAACACATGCACATGTAATGCAACCCTCTGCAGCCGGACCTTAAGTCAGGAAATCAGCAAAACAACGTACGTATTACTACTATAACCTGCCGGAGTTACGTATAAGCAAAATCTGAGAACTAATAGTCTTAAGTGATCTGCCATCTGATCCATTTTCATCGGATCTTAGAGCTTTTGGAGCGTAAAATACCTATAACCTTTTTAGCATAATTTTGACTAGTAACTAGTACGCTAAACTAGCATAAGATAACATAAAATGAGATGAGGTCATTGATGCGCTAATCACAAACTGAAAAATACTGTACCTACATATAAAAGCCAAAAGAATGGAAATTTTTAATATAAATCCAGAATCAGCAGATTAACTTAGATGGATACATGAATATACAAGACTGAGGACTATCTCATCAACAATAAAAATTCTCGAAACTGGCTGACAATGAGAATGAAACCAGTTATTGTCAAAGTCAAAATAGAAGACCCCTGGGAATATCAGGTTGCTACTGTTACTGCGAATTTTGTCTTCATTTTGATAGTCATTTTCCGAAAAATCAAC
>JABASH010001661.1:0-24575 GCA_019776445.1 Tomocerus maximus | reverse complement strand
AAATAGATAATATTCATGTCATATTTATGGACATGAAAATTCCAGAAATTTTAAGATTTTAAAATTGAACCTTGAAATATACGCGTGAATAGGGTACAATTAGCGTTTACACCTAAGTATAGCTTCAATGATATAAGTTGTTGCTTATAAAGAAGTGAAAATCAATCTGTGGTGACAAAGCATGATGTCAATTGAAAGATGTGTGTGAGAAGAATATCTAAAGAAGAAGTTGCACATTTGCTGTTGTATTTAAACACGTGTGTATCAAATAATTGTGAGCTGAGCGATGTTGGACTGTATTTGTTGGTATAGTAAAAGCCAAAAGAAACTTAAAAGCTAGTCCCTCCTACGCGAATACCAATTGAAAAGTCAACTGCTTTTTCCTAAAGTGTCTAAATAGGCACTTCAGTGATTGTAACTGGAGCAGAGAAAGACATTGACCAAAAGAGTCTGGAGATCTCTATCTCCCAGTCTGTGCCTTATGTGTGGAGTACGTGCTCCAAGGAATCTAAAAATGTGTCCGTGTGTTCAGGCTTGTAGTTATAGTCCGTATTATTATGTAGTTCAATTGAAAGGCGAGTCTGGCGGAGTCCAAGAATCTTGCTCACAGGCTAACAACTCTAAAAATCTAATGGTGCACTATTACTAGTAATAACATAACAGATAGGCGGATAAGAACTTGGGATTCCTCTACTTCCTTCCTTCGTCTCGTCGTCGTACGCTGAGATTACGATTTACCTTTGTGATAGCAGCCAATAGCAATAACTCCACTGTAGAGATTTCACTGGAAAAGTGTAACGGTGGATAAGCATTCCGTACACAACCCATCCATCTCCTTTATACTCCGTATCATCAAATTCTAATGCTCTACTAGTTTAGGCAATACGGTATGCGTTCAGATCACAAAAAACTATCAAATAATTCAGGATTATTCCTTGTGTCAAAGTACAGAATTCTCATAACGTACAATATTAGTACTAGATAGTAAGTATTCGTTAAGTTTATTTAAATTATGAATCTTCGGTGTGCTATTAGAAAACCTAAGACATAAAATGAGCGATTTCAGTATCCTGGAGTTTGTGTAATAGGCTGTTGGACGCCGACATATGATTACAATGGAACTGGTTACACATGTTTAATTCATGTATAGTTTTCCTAATGCTTACTATAGAGGTATAAAGCCACATAACACGAAAGTACATGTGAAAATTGTTCCACAACTCCCTGCCGTAAATATTAGTCGGGGTTGCTGTGGAATAAGGGCGTTAGGCATTGTGCTTCTTGCTCCAGTTTGTAAAAAATGGAGGAGATATGAAGCTGAGAAGTTTATAAAGTAGGTGTTGTAGAAAAGTTTATGGAGAATCACTTTATCCCTCGTCAGACTTCTATACCTTAGTTATTGAACTCAAATGTGTACAACCCAATAATACAGTAAACAGTGTGCTTACATTAAAGTTGTGATACTCCATTGGAGCCTCTTAACTTATATGTACTCATGATCGGCTTATTAATTTTGGCATACCCACCTGTCTCATTCCAAACTCTTGTTTCGTCTCATATTTACAATGTGCATCCACAATATTATACAATAGTATTAGTATATACTCGCTCAAATGTACATAATGCATAAACTATCCCTGATATCAGAATCCCCAGTTGTATAAGTGGAAGTTGAAGTCATTGTTAAATAGCCTCACCTTACGATACGCTTAAATGCCTAATGTTGATGGTTGAGGGGATGGCATGCCGGCGAGTTTCAACTCTCTCAAGATAATGTTCACATTGTTCTGGCTTCAGGTTTTTAATATTGAACACGATCTAACATATTAGGATACGATACGACCGCTTCGTGACATGCGAGTCAAGATCTAAAGGCAGTGCACTCAAAAGATGAATCCGTTCAGCGTCCTATACGCTGGCCGTCCAAACGCTTTTTTCTTCTCCAACCTCACATTTTACATTAACAATTCTTTTTTTCTTCAAAATAAAACTACCCAAATAGAAAAAATGAAAGAAATATTGCTTCAAAAAAAATGAACTGATTCTAATGGAAAATTTTATGCTGATAGTGAGTAAATGAGATTAATTTAACAATTAATAGCAACTGTAAGTGGTATCACGTCTGTATTAATAAAATTGGCATTAGATTTGAAAATTGTTTGGAGTAGGTGCTACTTGAGCCGGTCTCATTTCTTACAAGTTGCATAATATCTGTTGTTTATCCTACAAATATATATGGGTGTGGCTGATGGGTGACCGGAATATTTGTTTATTTATGTATGTATTCACTATAGCGTTGCCATACTATTAATTCTTTGCCATTCCTTGCGTTTTTTTTATTTCACTCACTGAGATGATAATATGCTTGAGGCTCTTGACTCTTCTGCTCATGGTTAGGTGTTATGGCTGTAGGTACCCGGACAGTGTATGAACACCGTGCACCATTATATAATAGGGTAGCACATAAGAATAAGAGCAAAAGTCATAATCTTTTACAACTTTGGATTTGATCATCCCAGGTATAATATTATTACAGCCTGCATGCATACATATACTACTTACCTGTTTATTATTACCTCTACGATATAAATTATATGTAACACTCTAAGAATTGCACCGTGTATATAATATTAGTGTACCCGTGGTTATATAAGTTTCTGTTAGTATTTGTATCAGGTAGCTCTCTTGCTACTAATCAAACAGCAAAAATAAAGCTGTCAGATTGGTCAGCCTCTGATCTGGATTGGATAAGAATACTGGTTTAATTTAAGGGCAATGTGTTTATGTACTGTGCACTACACTATGACTGTGATACAGGCAGACTTATTTCTTATCTACACCTTATAACTCTGTTGTTTCTTTCGTTCAGGAAGGCAACTGAAATAAAGTTAATGAAGAGTGTGTAGTATATGGACTGTAGTGCATACACAATATATTATAATATACATACATACACACAGGTATGAAATTCTTACATCAGGTAAAGATCGCATATAAATTTATTAGCCTAATATTCAGTTATAGAGTCGTGAAACGTCTCTCTGTATATATTTAATGAACATTTCATTGCTGGCTAAAGCGGACACAGGTAAATATAATCTGGAATGTGTACAGGAGAGACAGCAATAGTATCCATCCACACAGAGCCATGTATACATTTGTAGCTACTACAGAGTACACATGTCCACAGTGCAATTTATGTGTCTAATGCAATGTAATGATGGAGAAGAACAATATTTACTTTAGCGTAATAAACGAAGCTACCGAGAATGCGAATGTACATAGATAGAGTTGTGTACGTACAGAAGAGAGTGAGTGTGTGCAATGCAACAACTTAAATGTAAGTAATGCATCAGGTCAAAGGCACAAGAAGGAGGAAGGTCCGTGAACTTGGAACGATTTGGCAAAGAAATGTGAAGGAATGAAATTGAAAGGAAGCTCACTTCCATAAAAAGTAATCTTGGGCAGTACCTATGCCATAGTATACATATACAATCCTAATACTATATGCACTACCTGTACCTTCCTATGTTCAACAATTGTATTGCATGCTACGAATGAACGTTCTATGAATTAATTCCTGCTTACTACATCGACCAACCGTAAGACTCCCATCACAATCACTAAACCACAGTCAGGTACAAAGACAACATCTCATCATCAGATTCTTGCACAGATACCTCACCTGGTCTTACGGTTACGTATTTCATTTGCCATACATATACATGTTGCGATTCTGTTACAATACATATTTATTATTACACAAGCTTAGATAAAACCATAATAATCGTGTGACTTCTCTGACTTGTGTGAATAAGAGTGTATATATAAATGTTTGAGATATAGTACCTATCAACTTATGCTAGAGATCTACGATGTACTTCCTCAGTTGATAGCCATTTGCACATAAAAGTGTCTACCCACATGACGTTGACGTGAGTGAAGCACTTGATGCAATGTACAACACAACATTTCAATTGTCAAAATTTAAACCCGAGACTTAACTCTCCAAAACCTCTTTAGTCTAAAAACTCTTCCTACTGTTCCTTTATCTCCAGAATTTGGATACTAACATAATGACATATCTACATGATTAAGCAGTCCTAACAAGGATAGAAACCTAAGTGGTTACTGCTCTGTATAAAATCATCAAGATAATCCACATCTGAGCAGAGTAAATATTAATATGGTGAGGGTAGAAATCAACAAACTATAAAACAACGTACTTGTGTAAAGCATAAGGAAACTGACAAACCTCCATGACTTTTCTCAGCGTCAATAACCATGCATATTTGTATGTTATGATTTTTTATTGTATGCAAAGATTCTCACCTTATCTCTCTGAATTAATTTGTGTGTTTGTTGTAATATTTCTGTGAAGGTTAAAAGAACAGCTACAAGAAGAAAAAAGGTTTACCTTAGAGAAATCATGCCTTTTCCATATTATATTGTTAATTTTACTGACCGTTGCATGAATGGCGTGATTTAAATCACTTAAATCCATTTCTCCAGTTATTCTATATAAGCCATTCATACTATGTATAGCAGAGGGAATGTTAAAAGTTTAATGTGTACAATAAAATTAATTCTGAATAATCTTGCATGAATGCCTACCCACGTAGATAGGAATTTGACAAGTTAATTACAGTGGAGCTACAAGATTTCTTAATGATTTGATGTGATCTTGAGAAACGTATCATTATGACCAGCGTGCGCCTCAAACTATCAGCTGAAAATTTTCATGATTATTTCATATAACTGTAGTCCCGGAGTTATAATTTAGCTCTCGGTGAACATACCCAATTTTTTATCCTTTGTAGGGTTTCCATCTCAATAGTGAAGTTATAAATTGGGAAAATACCTGCAGACATAGCAGTCAAGTCAGACAGGATTTAGTTGTATTTAGACAAATGCAAAACAGTGGAGGATGAATTAGAAACTAGAGCAGCAAATAAATTTGACCTCGTTGTGACCATAGTTGGTTTTTAATATCATATCAGTACTTAGCCAAAGAACAAAGTCCTGGGATTCATCGCAATAGTTAGCTGGCCATCAAAATATGTGGACAGCCCTGTCACTCTTGACACGGCGGCTATGTCGACTTGTCATGGTGAAGTAGACTAATTTAATGTTAAGCTCAAGTGAAGGAAATAAAGTCGAGCAGATAGAAATGAAGGAAATACGGAACTAATAGTTGGGAATCTGTGTGCACAAGAACCAGACTGGCGGTTGGCTGTGTAGACTAAACAGAGTAATCTATAGCTTAACTAAAGCACGAGTTGTTCGAGTTCCTTTAATCCTTCCTAACCTAACCAATTCAATCCGCATTGCATTCAACAGAGTTAACTTGACTTCATTTGAGACTCGGGATGAGTGAAAGCTCTCATCATCTCTCCCCTCTGTGTCTTCATTCATTTCCTCATTCACTACTCTCCTTATCCAAATCTACTTATCTGCTATGAACTATAATCATGTATTTCCAAGGAACCTACTCCCCTTCCTCGGATTTGTATCATCAGTATGTAGCGCGGTCTCCTAGGTTCTCAGATATTTATGCACAGTCCAAACGACATTTCTTTCTCTATCACAATTATTTTATTCTTCCCTTCACTCCCTTTTCGGGCTAAGCATTCAATGCTCTACCATCGATTTGCTTATTTAGCTCCAACTGGAATTACTACTTTGTCTTATTACGATCCTCGTGTACAACTCGTTGGTGTATTAAACATTTACTAAAACGAAACGTGGTAGAACTACTATTTACTAATCAATGACTACTATAATTGCTTAATAAACAACTAACGCATGGAGATTCATCGGTTTTAAGCAAGTAAATGTTAAAAAAAGCATTTTTATAAATGTAGCACAAAAAAGCATTTTTATAAATGTAGCACAAAAAAGCATTTTTATAAATGCTTTAGTAATTCGGATTTTAATGAAACCCTCTAAGAATTCTTGAAATTTTAGGATAGGTGATGACATAATTCTT
Organism: Tomocerus maximus; assembly: GCA_019776445.1. NCBI lineage: Eukaryota > Metazoa > Arthropoda > Collembola > Entomobryomorpha > Tomoceridae > Tomocerus > Tomocerus maximus. The sequence goes on along the minus strand of JABASH010001661.1, from coordinate 18,586 downwards.
CAATTTAAATTGTGTTGATCGCAAATATTTGTTGTGCAAATACAAATGCCAGCATGCATCCTTAATTTTTTAACTGACGTATTTAATCTTTGTTAAAATGAACGAAAGTTTTTGAAACTGCAGCACTCGATTTTGTATTGTCTTGTACTAAATATAGGCTGGAGAAAATGATACTCGGTACATCATAAACAGAAGATCTATCTGAATCTGTGCTACTAAGAGTATTACAACTCTTATGCACGGCAGGCCGTAATATTTCAGCTCGTCACCTCACCGTTGAGAATTCGAATGCATCGTTCTGTACGTTGAATAGCTGTTTATAACTCTGTATATGTAGTGTGAAGAGTGTGCACAAAGTGAATTACTAAACTTGAATTCTTCCACCCCAGCCCCACAAAAGTACAGACAGAGGTTGAGTAGGCTTCGGATATTGTGCCGAAGTCGGAGGAATCACTTGGTTAGTTAGTTGGTGTACGCGTGGCATCTTTACATTTACATCTCCAAGTACCTACGTCCCAGTACTGATAATGTCTCAGAGCACTGCTCGTCGGGTTGTGTGTTCCGCATCTCCTCCTGGCATCGCCTAGCGAACAGAATTTGAAATCTAATAATAAACTCGGCTCAACTTTTAGTTCAAACACTCTCTGCCATTCTCACAAATTTTACTTGCCACATACGGAGAAAATGCAATTTTAATTTCGTCCTTCGAGCTATACACACAGAATGATGTATTTCTATGTATATTTATATCCGCCTAGGTACCTACCTACACACGACACGGCTCTACTTTGATGAAGGTAGTTGGCTCTTGCATCTTGCATGCCACTGCCAGCTATTTTCATTCCGAAATGTGCAATGGTCACATTCTCAAGCTGTCTGCATCAAGTGCCTACCTTACAAATGCATTTACAGTTGTGCATAGACATACCCAACTGATGTTTTTATTTTATTCCTAATTGTAACTCTATTACGACAATGTCTCCATCAGACTCTTTTATTGGCACAAATCTACTAATGGGCCATCAATATAATCATTCCCTTCAACACTTACGGAAATTGTGTTAGGTTGTCATTAAACCTAAACAAAATTACTCTTTTGTCAGTCACATTCCTTAAATGTATGCCAACCTGGGAGATACCTATTTTTATTTTCCTACATATAACAGTCGATAAGATATAAACACTAATTGGCACGCTGATGCCGGATATCTGAACATTATTGGGACGTTTTAGTGGACTTTATGCTTTTTAAGTGGAGGTCTAGTCTTATTTATGGTCTTATTATGTCTCTCTGTCTGTCTGTCCAGACATCCGAGCTATAAGTCTAGATTAAGCTGACATGATCACACTTGGTACATGTGCTCTTGAAATCCCAGGGTGATTCCCTTTTGAAAATGGGGCAAATATGTTACACCTTTCATGACCTAAATTGACCCAATCAACCATAATTGTTTCTCACTGCTTATAATAGCACGAAGTACGAATGTCGTACATTCGGCGTGAAGTGATTTATGCGGAATAAAATTACTAATTATAGTATTCAGAATCCAAAGTCCTTCTACTAGAATTAAGACTAAGTCTTCTATCTTTATACACGATGAAAATTCCCGTTTCCCGTTTATTGCATCTTTTAGCTTGTGTATGATTTAATCTTTTTTTCAACAAAGTGTCTCTATTTAGGATTTATTTGTTGCAACTACTAATGGGTATATTTTGATAAAGATGCCAGAAATTGGTTTCCATTTACATCAGTAGAGCAGATATATTAACGTGAAATGACAGGCAATGACAGGCAATGACGGTAGATTGCGAAAATATTGAGGGCTTTGTAAATTTTGTAAGCACCTACATTATCCGTATGATACTAAATGTTATTGATGAACTAATGCCTATCGTTGTTAGATCTGGAACACTTTGACCTATCTTTCGCTGGGTATAGTATCCGGGTTACTAATTGAATGTCCCGATAGTGATATTTGAACGGAGATGAAAGGATACAAGTACAGAGATATCCCTTTCTAGGAATCCTCTTTATGATACACAAAGAGAAATCGTAAACAGAGACAGATAAAATATACTTCGCTTTGTTTCAAGCATTTTGGTAGGCGGCTGGCTGCACTCCTTCAAAGTCGTGACTTTTAATAAGTATTATGCCAAATGATATGAGTCAATGGGTGAACAAGTAATGTTAACAAGGTCTTTTGAATAGAAGGTTGTCAAAGCTCTTTCAACTATTTAGTCTCTTCCTGGAAACACGTTTACACTATTATTATCTTTCATTATTATATCTTAGCTACTGACGATCTCTTCCACCATGGAGTATTGATATAAACAGTATTGATATAAAATTGCTAGGTGAGGAAAACATATCCGAACAGCACCGTTTTGTTTGTAGGCTTATGTGTAGAAATATAGTTTTGGGGAATCTAAAATTGATCAATGGCCATTTAATTAGCCTCTGAAAATATTGCTCTATGCACATATTAAAATGTTACAGCTAGTTCCGATAGTCTGTCTGTTGATGACACTTAAAAATGTTTGATGGTCGAAAATCTCATTTCCTATGAATTTTGTATGATTTGTGGAATGACATGTAACTTGTGAAATAAAATCTGAAAGTAGGATATTCAACAATAGATTTATGTAATCCTTAAAGCAGAAATTACAGAGAGTTGCTAGATAGAATCTCTAATGTTTTGATGTGTTATTACTGCAACCATTAAAATTCAATGCTGACTTTTATGCTATCCATTTGGTCGGATGCTAATAAAACAAATATTGTTTCTTGGCTGAACCGAGTAAAATAGAGGAATAAAGACGAAAAAAGCAGTGCATATTGAACAGCTCACAAGTATGAGTAGTGGGTGGTAATAACATGGTAAACGTGTGTCGCAGTAGCGAAATGATGTTTCACGTAATGTAAATGTACAGTGCAGAAAATTAGAGTGTAAGTAACATCATTATGGTCAATAAAATGTTGTCTATTCCCTACACTCGTTACGCCGAGTTGTAATCATCGACTGTTTTGTGACAGTTTGAAAGGTTATAATGGCTACATAATGGAGCCAGAAGGGAAATAATTGTCGAGTGAGTGGATATAATGCTTCACATTTAAAGATGACTCTGAAAAGAAATAAAATTTAGTGAGACACACAGATGGATGAACCTAGATATAAAATCTACAGAGAGCTTCTTTTCAAACTTGACCTAGGTAGAATACTAGCGGCGTAACGATTTTTAAGCCTAATACACGTAGCTACTCGACATCGAAATATGAAAAATGGAGATAAATTAAATCAGAACCAAAATTAAAGTTAAGATTTTACAGAAAGTCTGGATTTCAAAAATAGTGTCCAAAAAATCACTTTTTGGGTAAAATTCAGATTAAGGATAATATTAAGATCCTCCATAAACTGTATGAATACTGTAAGAAGATGACTAAGTTGTAATAAAATAGTTTGGAGGGAGAAATCTCATTTTTCTGCATTTTCCTTATTTCGATGTCAAGTAGCTAAGTGTATTAACTAGGCTTAAAAACCGTATGTCAAGTTTGAAAAGAACCTCTCTGTACATAACCTTTTTATATAAATAGATCCCATACTTAATACTTAGACACCATTTTCTTGCTTTTATGCATCTGCCGGCCTGCACTGTGCTCTATGTCTGCCTTGTCTCATAACGTACACTGAGTTATCATAATGTGGATTTATTGTACGATGTGGTTTGATAGTTTATAGCTGCAAGTGGAACGAAGTATTAATGTGGTTTCAACTATATTTAGATACCTAGAATAGTAATTAAAACTGTAACATACCTTCCTGGAGAAGAAGATTTAGAACGAATTTCTAATAAAATGAGTGAATTTGACTAATACTTAACTATATTATAGTCATAGTGTAATAGGGTTAAATATGAAAAATGATAGGAAACAATAATCGAGGTATGGGTGTCAGGAAAGACTTTGAAAAGCGACCTGACATTCAATCAATAAAGGAGCAGAAAACATCCATAGAAGGAATATAAATGAAATCTTTCCTGTATGGCCTTGCTTATTTAGACGTTTTCCTCAGTCTGTCTTGTCTCCGTGTGTTTGCACTAAAGTGTCATTGTCATAGGATGCATTGCAATGAAAATTCTGTATATATATGCAGAGCGAAAAACTTTTATTCTGTGAAAACTTGACATTCTTCAACTTTGACAAGATAGGGATTCCATCCATCCATAGTCACGCGAACAGAATTCCTCCGCATTTCGTATCGTTCTCGAACGTATCATGAAGATAGACAGGCAGGCCCATTGCATCAAACTTTTTCATCCGAAAATTTTCTGCGATATTCAATTTCCTTACATCGTTATGCAAAGAGTGCTCGTATATTTTATTTATCTTCTTGCTGAACGATAGACAGATCGAATCTGCACTTTCCGTGTCTCTGCATTCGATATCCACCCACTGACGATGAATGGGGAATAAACCCGAAATCTTAGTTTTTAATTTGAAGAAAAAGTATCCATAAATCAGCTTATTATAACTATTTTATTGTACATAACACTATTAGATGTTAATAGGGAAACTTTGTTATACTTATTTGTTATGCTTTTGTGTCCACATAGTAAAACTTGCAAAGTACTCTTCCAAAATAGTTTTATATGCTACTTACTTCCGTGGCACCCGAAAATAAATGAGACGTCATAAAACGTGCTCATATAAACACTAATATCCCTTTCGGTATCTACGCTCTGTGAAAATGATCACACAATATGATAATACAGAGAGTAAATTTAGTAAACGTTGTGCTATTAAATTATATTGCAAAGGATAAAAATAATCATGATAAATGCTACGGTTAGCAGGATCTGGGTAATTGATAAAAGTGATACCTCAATTACCAAAGGGATCTACTAAAATAATCAATAAAAATTATATTTGTCTCATTTATTCTGTAGATACTACAGACTAATTATGGTCTTTAGTCATTTTTCATCAGGAGTTGAGTAACAATGTAACAATACACACCTACATACATGAACTTGTCGAAACTCTTGTTTCATGTAACAGAATCGTGTTTTTTGTCGATTGTTCTACACCTACATTGGTGTCCTTGATTTACTTTGCTAAGAAAATGGTGATGATGAGAAAGCAAAACATCTGGAGGAGAAAAGAAACGACTTGTCACAAGAATCTGTTAGTGTGCATGCAGTATCTAAATTTACAGTGTCGGATACAATAGAAAAGCATTGATTGAAGCCAAGGGAAGGCAAACCATAAAGCAAAGCAAAGGTTGAGGCTGAGCTGAACTAAAGGAGATTTAGGTTCAGTTAAGTCAGTCAGACAGTAGAAACCAACTCGGATCGTCTATCTGGGCAAGCAATCTTAATCTTCTTCTAAAAGCTGAGGAAAACTGGAGACGGATGGAATACGTGACGTTGCATGGTGTTGCTTTTGCCATACTCTACATTGGGGGTATTCAAGGAATAGATTAAAATATTTCGAAACATGGGGTAATTATGAAATTGTACTGCTTAGGATCTCTCAAAAATATTTTGCATAGTCCAGTTTCAGAAAATTCTAAATTAAATCTTGGAGACATTTGAATCAAAAAGTCATCCAATTGCTGGTCGCACTAAATTAAATGGATTGTGAATTTAGGTGGGAAAAGTACTTTATTAATTTAAACTAAATGCATAGTGAATACCGCTATTTTCCATTTTTGTTGTATGTCTTGTATTTTATTTATGTAAGGAAGGATCTAAATCTATTCCATGATTCTATCTCACATTGAGTACAATTCACTCAATAAATACTTTCTGGTCGGTTGGTTGCGTACGTACATGTTCTTTACGTTGCGTGAATCTCTGATAGTTTGTGTTGTTGTGGTGTGTGCATCACTACCTACTCACATACATATAGCTTGGACATATTATAGCAATTTTGCTGTAGTCACGCAACGAGGACATGCTGTTGCACTTTATTGAACTCTTTCAGCAAAGCCAAATCGAAAGAACTTGTTAAGATTTGAGCACAAATCTTTTTTCAGGGTGTTGTAGCTCCTCGCCGTGACAATGCCAAGTGTCACAGTAAACTGACAATAAAAGAATCTTATCTATATAATGTACTCCTTCATATGTTTTAGCTTTTTGCTGACTTTTCTATCATTTATACGAACCAAGGTAACAATAAGTGCCAAAATAATCCTTCCTCATCGTCTCGGTTATTTTTGCAAGCAATTTTACGTAGTAGGTTTACGTATAGACACATTAACCAGTGTATTTTATTTTACCACCGACTTTCCTAGCACGATAATCGCATTTATTTCGCTTTGAGAGAATTTCCCCCTGGTTCTATTGGTTATTAATAATACTCAACTCTACAAAATAACTCAAATTTCTATAGGATATAAATGTGAAAATTGCATAATGAAGACATGCACATTTTTATCCCAATTATATTTTATTGTTATAAATAATTCCGTTTAGGATTAGCATTTAATATATATGTTCCAGTCGAGAGATTATTTATGGATACAAAGACTTTTCGAAAACTCGAAAAGGCATCTAGGTATCTGTGTGCGAATAAATGTGTTCAATAAATCCATAGCAATCTGAACAGTTTTGAGAGAAACTAGAGAAAGTTTTCTGTATTACTTTCAAAGTATTGCGCTATGGATACAAAATAAAGGCTGTAAAATAAATGGGTATATACTAAAAATGGTGTGGCCCATGTAGATGTTGGATTTCGTGATCATCAGTGTGTGCAGGAGAAACATTTGTCACATAACCTACGATCTTCCTCTTTGATAAATCCCATAAACGGGAAATATTAGCTTCTTTGTTTTCCATGAGCCATTTTAGTGTGCACTGGTTGGAAGAGAGGCAACGCGAATCCAAAGTGTCGTTCAAAGCTCCGTTTTTTGCATTGACCTTTGGACGAGAGAAAGTATTGGAATAGATACACAAAATAAAGATTTAGAAAATGCGTCGTGGTGCCACACCCACAATTTTTAATTTATCCTCTCCGTCGCTATGTTTGTTGTGCAGAGGGTATTTTAATAGAAAAAATTATTTTGAAAATATAATACTTCATGAAAGAAGTGTTTAATAATATTTGAGAATGGTCGGTTGGAAAATAAATGGAGAATCGGAGTGGTGCTAGTAACATGAATTTCTGAATAGGGTACATGGATGTTTACTTTCAGTCTCTTGTGACCCATACAAGATGGATCAATAAAAACTAGGAAAACTATAAAATTGACATTGACAGAAGATTCAGAGGAAGAGCGAGGATTTCGTTGAAATGTTCTTGTGGCACCTCATAATAACATCTGTAGACATCCAGAGACGAAGGAAGACCATGGAGATATCTTTGCCGGTTTTGTTATGCTGTGCAATGTGCAATGCTAAAATCTTCTTGGCAAACACATAATATGAAGTGATGTATGAATGAATATATGTGGCTTTAGCAAAGGCCCATTTCCTCATTTCCACAGTTTCTGCATGTCTATGGTACAGGGTAAAATAATATTTACTCTAAAGAACATTTCTCTATGTTTAGCTAATGGCTGGCTCCTATTATTTAATTGCATCCAGAAATTCACCAGCCAAATGCTGGAAATATTTTTAATATTTATTCACACGATATAAAAATATAACGTTGTGCATCATCTTCATGCATTTTTTACAACTTGAGCCGTAGCTCTTAAGAAATCTGTAAAAGTTCTACCTATGGTAGATAAATGAAAGGTAAAAAGTTTGGCAATGTATTCTTTCCAAGTTTTAGTGTTTTTGAAGGCCAAGAGAGCAAATATTTTGGTAGCATAATGGTATTGCGTATGGGAAAAGTGTCCACCCTGTGCATACATAGATTTCTCCAGACAAGACAGACTATCAAATTCAGAATCAAAAGAAAAGGCGATCATGCGATCGAAATCTCTTTCCTTTTCTGTTGACTACTACGCTGAGTTTTCATACTTTTCTAAGACAGAACACGACGGAGCGTCAACAGACTCGCTATTTAAGAACCCTTTTGACTTTTCAAGTGTATTTATTGTCGATATTTGTGCCCACCTCCTCCCTGTATCTTATTTAGATCCTTTAGGTTTCCACAACTGGATGCTGACATAAAAGTGTACATAAACGGAGGTGCATTACAAGTCCAAATAATTCAGCCAACTAAATTCTCGGGGTCTTCCTTCGGTCTTAGTGTAGAGTATTTCATTCAAAGGAGGCTGTATGGAAATTCCTCGTCCATTTTCTGCATATAATATATATGAGAGTACCTACACACTGTAGATATATAAAAGTACCTACACACTGTACACACATACGCATTAGTTGACGTTGCGGAGAAGAAATTTCTATAGTCACATACTAGATCGGTTAGGGATGCTGTAACTCTGTGGACTGTGAGTACTACGTGCAGAGAGCTGAAGGCAGTTCAATTCAGTTCAAGATCAAGGCTATTGGACGCAATAAATATATGCACAAAAAAGTGTGCGGGTGCTGAGCAAGAGTATATCTCAAGTCACTGTTCTCCTGCTTGTGTTGTGAATCTTCATCTCAAAATCTCAACGCAGCGCGAGTCTCAACTTGAGTTAACACTCAGACGTTGGATATTGTACGAACAACAGAGCTGTGCTGCAATTAGAGAGACCTTCGTATTGTTGTATACTCTCTTCATATACAAACACATATAAAATTATCTAGCTGGATGTTACAGATATACTATTAGTTGAACACAATTTATATCCAAAACGTGAATAAACTTCATCTGTTGTAGTTAAAAGGTAAAACCCTGGTCTAGCTTCGTTTTATGTGAACGTAAGATGTGTGTAGAAAATCCACAGATGAAATCTCAGTTTTTTACTTGGCCAGACGAACTTATGCATACCTGACTCTCTTCTGCTAAGCTTACATCTACCTCTACTCTAATGTATGACATGCTATGACTTGCTTTTTCCAATCTTGCATGTATATCTTTGTATACTTACATACGAGTATGTAGTTATGCAGGGAGGTATACTTTTTTATTTGGAATCAGCAGACATGCTTTACAGAAGTACGAGAGTACATAGATCTCTTCAATTGATGCGTAGATCTATTTGTATTTATGTTACCTACGTTATAGTAAATTGTACCATGTATTTAGGTACTTACCCATTTCATGTTTTACATCATATCCTCCTAAGAATAAACACGATGATATGTACTTATAGCTATTATATCATTCTATACCCATAGAGTCAATTCCTATGAAAAACATATCAAGTATAGCAAAAGAAACGTAATTGTATTCGTTCTGACTATAATACGTGTAAACAATTTAGCTTTTTATAACATTTTATTATTATGATGATGTAGTATTTGTGTCTACATGGCATCCACTATGCATTTAATATATTTTTAACCCATAATTTATTTTATAACACTACTCCTTGTGTTTATATGTCTCATAAAGAGTAGTACAACTTTTGGCGACTACTAAGATCCATCAATTCAATTCGTTACTCACATGTATAACTAATAAGCAGTGAGAATTGAATACTCTAAGAGCCTGACGGTACGTTCGGCAAAATAAATGGAGGATACAATAATACTCAGCATTCCGCCTTTGGCTTATCATAATTTTTCATCCACATTAGCATTGCACCAGAGGAGAGTGTCTACAGAAAAGTTCTTTCTATTCTCCGACTCGAGCCAGCTAATCTGCCAAATCTGACGGACTGCCTTCTTATTTTCATTGTCGTCAGCAAAGCAAACGGTACATGTTCTAGTAATGTATCTGTGTCGGTTTTTTAACCGCGACCACTTCAATAAAGTTCGAATCCTCCTTTTTATGTCTATGTATTCCAAGTCAATTTTCTGCAGTGTAAATAAGTAATGGCACCAATCAAACAATAAATTTTTCTGTAAAGCTTTACGCATTATTACAGGTAATAATGAATGATTGCTTCTCTCATGTGCCATTCAGGTAGCTATGTGCACATAGCATTGAACAGTTATAACACTCATACTCACTCCCTAGCAGACAATCAGAATTACGGTAACGGATGATTTAAAACACATTATGTAGACTAATAGTATGCAGTAGAAAATCTATTATCCCACTGAATTATTTCCCATCACATAATATAACCTGAGTACTTTAACAATATTTATCTGTTCTGTGTGTACTTGCATAGAGTGCAATGTGCACCATAATAAAAATAGAATTTTATTTACCTATGCAACAATATGCTGTCATTAAATTATACTACAATGGTTGGGATAATGTTATTTCTGAATCCTCCATCCTATTGTATATTTCCTATGGTTACTATGCAAAATACATAATAATAGGTATAATCGTTTGAACGGAGGAAGTTTTTGAAATAATCGCAACTGCCGGTTATTTGTGATATTTACTGTCTTTATTACTACAGGATAGTGCAACTGAAGATCAAGTATACCATAATATCCCCTTTTATTATATGACATATTTAAGATGGATACCTCAGACAGATGCTAAGTATGCCGGTCTATGATTACACATATCTCGTATAATTTTCATCGGTTAGGGACCTGTGAATGCCACAGTATGAATTTAAAGGTTAGCCCATTCGACTGCTTTATTATTAGTTAATCTATTGAGTTTATTATCTACTTGGTGGGTTGGTGAAAGATCCGAAAGAATGTAAGACGCCTAAGTACGGACAGTAATGTAGTAGTGATGCTTTTATTACGTACTCTGCATAATATGAATATTATGGCTCATAACAATAAGTGTTACGGAAGTAACGAGCCAAGTACCTAAAGGCAAATCAAGTCACTAGGTATCTTAAGACCGCTCTATCTGTCTGATGTCTAAGTGGATGTCTACCCAGACAATTATTCAGGTAGTACAATGATTATGTTACCAATGCTTTGTAATACGTACATAGTCGACTACTGAAATGACTTGAATGGGTATTAATATTCAGTCCCAGTCAGTAGGTACTTATTTACTCATTCATGTAAGTACTGTTAAGTAAACTCAATTTAGTCTCATGATGTATTTATACGATGCTCCATTGGTGCACTTACAATGCAGAGATAAAGAGCACGAGGTAGGGAAAAGGTATTCAACGCACCTCACTTATGTAAGAAGGTTGAACTTGTTTTGACTGATCGAAGGATTAATTTTATAATTATGAACTGGCTAAGGCACATTTCTGGTTCACATATCAGCCCATAACTAATGCTGCTCCTTTTTTGTTCACTTTATTTAGGCACCAAAGAGTTAATTTATGCAATGAACTACGGATGAATAAATATAATATCACTAGATATGTCAATGTACAATATCGCAACCGCATCTCTGAATTGACGACCAGTGTTTATGTTCTGAGTTCAATTCCATGTCGAACTCTATTTATTTAAGACTTACCGTTGTGCCGTACAATTGGGCTGATTTTCAACTGAGGTCTTCTTGTGTTTGCATAGCCAATTATGCATATCTACAAGCGAATATTTGGTGCTATTATTTAACATATCAGACTGTAACCTTTAACCGAGGCATGTCTCACATCCGTACTTTTAATACAAATCTACGTAACTACATTCATCCTTATTCCCACAACTCATCTGTTTACATCTCTTATCACACGTCACGATCCACAATACGTTTTTCCAAACTAAAGATTTCAATCCTTCAGTTCATCGCTATTATATTTTATTTAGTACAATTCAAAATGTTGTCTATGACGTCTTTACAACTTTTTCTTGGTTGCCATTCTCTTGAGATACTACTCGATATGAAAACCGCATTGCCCTAGGACTCTGTTTGTCTTCGAATAAATTTTTAGCCCAATAAGAAAATTCAACGGCAATATAATTGCTTCCTCAATGGGAGAGCAAAAAGGCAATGCTATTGTGTATAAATAAAACAATGCAACGGTACAATGTCCTTTTGCTATGCCTTTACTGCTATGGTTTTTGGTAGAGTTTTAAATTACGGGCGAAGCTGTAACGAGTCTATGCTAATTTATTTTTCTACCTGACGAAAAAGAAATCTTTTCGACCAATGGATAATTAATACTGTTATTGCTACTCGAGGATGGATAATTATCATTTTAGCATACGGGATAACTAAGCAACTTGGCAAAGAAAGGAAAAAGGGAGCAAAGAAGCAATGTCCCCGTAAAAAATTATGAGATTTTTTATCTTCAGTGATGGAAGTATATGTCTCGGAATCTTTTCTTAGTTAACGCACCTCCACCTAAATACTTCGTCTCATAATTGCACATCATATCAGTTACTAACTACGTTTTAGTTTGTCAATGCTAAGAACAACAGTTGTTGTAAGTTGTTAATCATCACCAATGCAGTCAGAGATGTTTAAAAAACAGGGTCCCGTTTCACACAATTTTTTTATACAAAAATCAATCTGAAGTTGAATACGTTGAATACATTTCCTTGCAACTATATTTTAAGTTAATTTGAATTGATATTAATTTAGAATTTTCTAAAATAATGGGCGTATTAGTTTTAACCGGTCTATTGGGTTTTCATTGGAAGCCATTAGGATATTTCCTCCCTCAATATGCGAAAGCAAATCTTCAATTCATCTATTTGTATGCATCTGGAAGCTCTGTGCACATAGATATATATTTTGCATATTAGTGTTTGTCAGGAGAGCGAGTTGTCTACTATTAGTATCACTCAGCAAAGAACTATGTGTTAACTGGCATATGCATACTGCCATTAGTACATTAGAGTGTATTGGAGTGAGCAGAGGTAGTGCAAACAAATTTTGCATACAAGTGTTTCACTTCATCTTCACCATTGCACTCTGTAGAATTTTATTTTGTGCGTAGGTAGATAGGTAGGTAGAGCAGTGTAGGTACGTTGACTTTTCAAGGGTAGTGTGATCTGCTACATTTAGAATGACAGACAGATACGCTCTCTGTTTGTATTTGTACAGTTTAAGAGGAGCATTACGTGGCTGTGTAGGTATTAGTGTTTTTAACCTACAACTGCCTACTTATGTAATACATCTTAAGTGACATTTCAGTTGATTCAAGTCAAAGGAAAGACTCAAAAACTACATAACTTAAGCAAACATTTGTAGATTTTAGCTCAACTTTGTGTAATGCTCCCTGAACTGTACTACGGAACTACATAGCTAACGATAAGTATGATGAGGCTAGATAATACTACTCTACATAATACTACTGTGTGTAATGGGCACTCTTTCGCGTCGATATTCACTGACGCTAGACGCTTATGCTGGAGTTTTTGGCACTTGCCTGATATATTTAAGATTTCCTATATGTTTACTCTGCCTACTACTAATATGTGTGCATTTGAATGAGAAACAGAGTACACTTCCATTTAAACCGACAAAAGAGATACTGACTTGAATGACTACAATTTTGTAGAAAATACGGTCTCAGCTTTATTTAAATACACGTCTCATGCTATTTGCATAATATTTCTGAAATGCGATAAAAATCAAACAACATCTGCAGCCCCACACTGAAAGCTTCTATAAGAGACTTATCTTTATTTATTTAGGTAACCTGTAAAGTGCAAATCCCATTCTCACATTGCCGTTTATTTAATTAGAGTCCCGTTTAGTATCGTAACAAAAGCTTGCTATTTTATTACTGAATAATATCAAGCATCCTTTTATTTCAAATTATTTTTGACACTTGGGACACTTGTGTTCTAGAAGAACAGTTACTTTACTGCTTCTGACTAACTCAAGAATATTTTATCGGCACTTAACCAAAGTCGTCAATAATGCTATCTATTCTATGATCGTAAATATTATTACTTAACTATGAAACTATAGGGTCCCATATGCGTTTTATCTATACATATTCTTCTCACACAATCAAAAGTGAAAACACAATAGTCAAAAGCAAGGTCAATATTATTCTATGCATCACTTCAGGCAAATATTATTGTCACAGCAGTAAACTTTCATATTTTAATCCGTTTTTAACATTTGTACTTTGTGTCAACAGTTCCATGTAAACACATTTCAGTACTTGTAGAGGAAAGCGATATTACTAAATAATACCATCGGTATAGACTTAAATTTATAATATCTACAGAACCTAAAATATTAGTCTTAACGTAAACAATAAGACAAAAGCATCGAACAGGAAAGCCAATGTTTGATTTACGTAATGCATCGTTATGTATTTACAATGGAAGTATCAGTATTTCCTAGACTGCAGAGGTGAGTACGGGATTATAAAAGAACATCAATATAAAAAATCAAAACCTTCTACTAAATATAAACACAAGATATCCTTGAAGGAAGTGGAATAAATCCGAATGTTTTTAAATTTTGTCAAAATTGGAGTTATCCACAAAAAAGTTGAAAAAATCAATATTCTCTGTAATTAATATTCCAAAATTTTTTGGGGGCGTGGCTAAGTCCGGATAGTTGAAAATCATGCAGAATTTTGTTTTCAGAAAAGATTTTGACCATCTTAGCGTTCACCGATTTTTATGTAATGGGACTCATAGATTTGAAATAAGATTCTCTACACCCAGGTTTGAAGGGCTTACTAAATAATTAATGAGCAAAGTATGTTAAATTGAAGCGTTGGAATATTTCCCCTGAAAAGGACAAATCGTCGAACTTAATTCTGGGTCACTATGTATATAATAAAACAGTACAGCTTGTAGGATCTGTTGACAATTACTAGTTCAAGATAGAATTAAATTCAAAAGTTATAATTTGGGTTGGCTCGTTCCCACCTCTGCAGAGCTCTGGAAGCAATACTGCGTCAACACAAGAACTTAAGAAGCCTGAACATAATGTTCTAAGACTAGGAATAGATTTTGTGCACATAGATACATATAATAATTTATTTTATCTATTCATACGTGTAGCTGTACATGTATTTAGGTAGTGGGTAGTTAAACATAAGAGAAACCGTTAGGTTTTTCTTCCTTTATGATGATTTTTGGCAAATAGTTATCTCAGCGAGTTCGGAGCTCAGCGTTAGGCAGCCTAAAGTCATAAAATGTTATTGCAATTGCGGCAGGAACGTTAGGTTAAAGTCAAAGCACGTGTGTCTATGTAGTCTAATACTAGAGTTGTTCATCTTCATAGGCTGTCCTCTTTTGAAGACTATAAACAAAGTTAGTTTGAGCTATTTGTATGCTCCATATTGCTCTTGTGGAACGAGGAGATAGTTATATAATGGATTTACATGTTAAAGGCCATGCAATTACTTTGCTCCTTCCTCTATCCACTGCACAATGTAGTCCATGTATTTATAATAGTAACAAGTCAATAATAGTGAAAGACGTAAGTCGTAAACTATGCTCTTCCACGGCAATCTAAAATACTCTTATTATATCCGACATACCTCCGCTTATGTCCTGCGTTACATGCCATTATAATTTCAATGCACTTCCGAAACGGAGGCTAGAATTTCACTCACATTCCTCTCAACTACAGATAGTAACTAATGACAAAAGTAAATGTTATGTATGTATGTGGGTAATTGCTTTCCGTCCAACTAAATAAGTATGTGCCTCAAAACACAGATTAATTCTCAACCATGCTAAACAAAAGACAAGACGATAGCCCACTCGACTATTCCATTAAATACCGTTACATAACACCGTCTTCCCTTTCTTGGGCAATGGATGCCAATTCTTCATTTAATTTCACTCCTCCTAAATAATAAATCTTACTGATTGACTAACACTTTTCTCCGAAACTCAAGAAATCCAGTCCGCACTAACACATTAATATACTCCAGAACAGTTCTCTACTCTACTAAATACATTTAATTATTCAACCGATTATTGTCAAGTTTCAAAAATTAAGTTCGATATCTAATTTATACTATGCCATGCAAAGCTAACAATGCTACTTCCGTAATTTCAAGAAAAACAATGCAAATCTATATTAATTTGGTTTAATTAGACTCTAATCCAGTAAGTATCATGAGAAGGATAACAGGTTGTTGCGAACTGAAGGAAATGATACTATTATGCTAGGAGAATAAATAGACAACTCCTGCGGTATTAATAAGCAAATAGATAACAGAAGTCCAATTATGCCTACAGAATTGTATTGTGCTTGGAAGTGTATTGTCATGTATGTAAATTCATAGGAATATCATTAGAGTGAAGAAGCAGGAATCAGGAAACGTAGGTTGCCTCTCAAAATAAATAGCGTGCAGCAGCAAGATATTTGCAAAATCATGTTTGTAACAGGACTGGAGAATTAACCAAGTTATTTCCTTTCCTATTTTCCTTTTTAATATGTACATATTTAGCTGTAGCTATAGCTGGAAGTAATGCAGTTACATACCTAACTAATAATAATATGCTATTCAGATTTCCTAGCTCCGGCATTCTGAACATCTCTGATAGAATAGATTCAAAATAAGCTTGGCTTACACGAACAATGTGCCTAAAGTAAGTTAAGTAGCATTAAGTTCATAGGGAGGACGCAAGTAGATGCACAATTCAAGCATCATCTATGCTGTTGCGAAATATACAAAGAAAATTCATGAATACCACTGAACCTTCTTATGAAGTTGAGAGATCGATAGTCTTTTTGGTAAATTACTAGGGAATTTCAATTTTTTTTTGCATTATGTACAAACTTTGGAATTGTGAATATATCCCTATAAATATAAAGGTGAAGAGGGATTTTTACAAAACTTTTTCCACATAATAATTTGGCGACGAACTGCTATGCTAGCATTTAGTCATGCTAGGATCTTTTCGAAAAACTTTATTAATGTACAATTTTTATATAAATTACAATATGCATTCATAAGCCAATTCAATTTGAAGAAGTGTGCATAATAATGAAAATTCCAATTGAATTTCATAATGCAAATTGTAATTACCGAATAGATTTGCAAGAGCAAATGGTACGGAGAGATACCTGTGGGTATAAATAGACATTGTACTGATTTTCAATTGAATTATTAGGTTGAGACTGGTGCATATTAATGGATTCGCGGGTGTCAGCTCTGTCTGATACTAGAATGTAGAAGGAATTTAAAATTATGTACGTTTCCATATTTTAGGATTCCGTATTTAAGAGAAACTTGTTCCAAAAAACTTATACCAACAAGTACAAATATTAGTCTTGCTATAGGGTGTGTAAAGTTAAACCTTAACAGCAACAGATGTACAGTCTTGATTATGAAGATAATAGCATTAGAGTGAACAGATACCAAGGGAGGACTTACCGTAAGAAATTATGAACAAATAAGAAAAATGACAAAACATCGTAGAGAGGATTCTCAAACAAAGTAATATTGTCAAAAGCAGTATACACAAAATAAAATATACATAGTAGAATGACATTAGACGTGAGAAATGAATGAGTGATGAGTGAACTCTTGAAAAATTACAGTTAGAGTTGTAAATGACGAGTGTTATATCTTGTATGCACAATAAGTTGAATTTATTGAAAAATGTAAACTAGGATATTTCAGGTTCGTGCCTTCAATCTTCATGGAATAAATAAATCATTCAGAACGAGTGGTACACTGGTAAATATTTATGTATTTATGTAGAGAGCACATAAATACATATCTTAAAGAAGAATTCGAAGGATAACAGCGCAGTTATCATTAGTGCGGTAAAGTAATAGTGGGTGACTGAGAGAGATAAACTCCTAAAAGTACAGTAAGAATATTTCTGGTTTGTTTGAGTGACTGACTGACTCAGTTGGCTTGGGCTACTCACTTGTTTTCCCAGCGATGATCAGTGCAAATCCATGTGATTTGAAGAAAATGCATAATGCAAATCAGTTCGGTTCAATTGAGTTCAATCAGTTTAGTCTGTCCCACAGCTCATTGAAGGATAGGAGTTAAACCACAGGGTTATCTCCCAACCCCACAGAATCAAAGCCAGCCTACCCAATATTTATCTTTGAGTGCAGGCACTTGGTCCGATAAAGGTAACAAGACACGGAGGGAGTGTGAGAATTATATTCCGTCACACTCAAGTTTCATTCAGATGCAAAATATTATGCAATATCTCTATAGTCTATCTCTCCATATTATGTAAGCTCCGTCGAGAACAATAATAATGATGTTGGACGGTGGTGTTACAGTTGCTCGCAAAAAGAAGGTGGACCTGAAGGGAACGTATTTTATACAATAGTGTGAGTATGTAGACAGACATACAGAACCCAGTATCGTATAACTATGCTATGAGAGTTATGAATGTAGTTCTCAGAAACGCAAACGGTATACGTTAAGACTCGTCGATCACATTCTGCTACATGCAAAGGTATTAAGTAACGCAAGATGATTCACAAGTTCAGTTTAGTCAGATTAGAAACAGTTAGGTTTAGTATGCAACAAAGAGGTAATTACCTATGGCTATGCTGTACTATTTACTATTCATTGCAACTTGCAGACTACTAGGTTCTTCATTTGTCTTAGAAAGGATGTTCACAATCTGACAAATAGAACACATGATGGCATTTTTAAATGCGAGACTTGATTGGCTCTATAATTTCAACGGTTTTCTTTGTATTTGGGCTAAATGTAGAATATATATATAAACTATATAGTCTATATATATCTATATGAAGCATTGCCATACCTCTCAGTGTAACACATTTTTT
>JABASH010001660.1:0-24583 GCA_019776445.1 Tomocerus maximus | reverse complement strand
CACAAGCAGATGTGCTATATTTAGAACTATTTAGGTCGCTAACTTGATAAAACTAGTATTTCTGATGGTTTAAAAATAATTGGACTTGTTTCATTCTAAAAATCACCATTTCCTCTAAACTCATTAGCTACAATAATGGCATGGCCATACTTCATAGGTACATAGTTGTGCAAAACGTGTTGATTCTCAGAAAGCGACCTAAAAATCAATTATTGCTGTGTGGGAAGGCTACAAATTTGGTAGAAATTGATAAGGATGTTATGGAATGAAATAGATGAGGGTGACATCGGCTCAAAAGCGAACTAGAACTGTCAAGTGAATTCTCAATTCATGATTCTTGCCAGGGCATGACATTCCATGTGTTGGTTGTGCATATAGTAATAGTTTGTGTATACGCAGTGGGTTAACCACAAAGAACGAAGCTTGAGAATTTCTTTCAAAGTTACTTAAACAAGAACAAGAAAGTGATTCTAAGTATCCGACACCCGCTGACAGTCTCATTGTATCTTCACGGCTGTCGGGTTACATGGAATGTCTATCTGTCTATGTATATATAGCTTTTAGTATTATCTACGAATCTAACGATAAGACAAGCCAAGATTTTAAATATGCTGAAGCTGAATTGAACCGTCTGCTTTCATGTACAAAATACGTTATCTTAAATAACTAGAACATACAAAATCGTGCATATAATTTATTTTGTATGGATATTATTACAACTCCTTGCTTTAGCCTCTAATATAATAATTTTCCCATTTTGCTAAACATTTTTGTGGAACAACCAAGAAGTTTTCTGTTCATACTGCCTATTATCTGTAATTGAATAGATTTTTATTGTTGACTCTATAAAAATCAGGTAGTTGAACAAACTATGCACCAATCCTAATAAGTAAGTACTGCGTATCTGCAAGAACCTACTTATCTTCTGGATAAACTGTTTGTCTGATCTGAACTCTGAAAAGATGTTTTATTCAATTATTTAGCCGTGTCCATAATATTAGTTCTTTCTCAAAGGATTGAACTCGGTATGCGTGTGCATGTGAAGAGCATAAGTAAATGTATTATGTACACAATAATGCTAACAATATTACTACTTAGTAGATTCTATTGAAAACAATAAACTGTTTGCAAAGGATTTTTTACGAGTGCGACTGCCTACTACAGAAGAAAACTAGTCTGTCCCTATAATTCAACAGGAGATAAGCTGTATAGGAAACAAAGTGTAAAAAAAGTGAATTGAGTCTCGCTAAAATACTTTTTATTCAGATCTATCTCCACGATGATTTATACACATATTATTATGTCGAATATTTGAAAGCATTTCCAGTCTGATTTCATGGGTTTGTAGAACTGCTTAAGTAAAGTCGTGCTCTCTTCTAGCAGAATAAGCAAATGAGATGGAAAGTAATTTAGTCACAGCACAGGTGGAATAGAAATCTACGCAGTAGTAGAGTAGGCAAGCTAATGCAACTAAATAGAATCGTAAAAAATAGACATCCTATTGTCCTAAGTCATCCAACGTAATTACGCTAAAGGGCTTATGTATAATATTCTGCTGTCCTAGCAGTAAATACATAGTAGCTGGCTGCTGTATGTGAATTTGGGTACTTTACTAAAGCTACTACTCATGTTCAACTTGAAATTATGCATTCCTCCTAGTGGTAGACAAGACAAGAGAGTGGAAACCAAATCCGAATCTAAATCACGTTTACGTCCCTTCTTCAGTTTTTTGTTGACTTAAAGCCCTTGTGAAGACACCTTAGCTAGATTTACTAAAGTGCGCGTCTCTCCAGATAAAAAATTCTTAAGATACTCTCAATGTACACAGAAACACTCGGTATGCAGAAAATGAATCTTAATTCCCTCTTTTATAATATAACGTATGTACCTGCACAACTACTAAATACATCTCTACTTATGCTTTACCGAATTTCAAATTCCAAGGAAGCTCATCTTACAAAATCCGTTCTTTATACTTCACAAATATTCTACGTAGCTATCATTCCTCCTTCCCGTAAGTAGTAACCCTTTTCTTATTTAACTTTTTCAGTAGATAACGCGATTAAATCCTTTCAATTCAGCTTATTCTCTACCTATCTACTTAACTGACGTAACGAATTATACTAAAACCCAGTAATTCCTAATCGTTTCTGTATTCTTTTCCATTTTTCCATTCCTATTGATTTCTCTCAAAATTTATTTCTGTACAATTTCTCTTGTTTTTCTAAACTCTTTACATGCTACTGTGTGATTTGCCCCGGATTGGATTCAAGTCGACATATGATACTCAATAGGATACGAACCACATCACAGACAAAGCTTGAAAGAAGAACCCGGATCTGATAGCAATAGATCAAATCACATTTATTTTTCTAACCCCTTCTTATTATCACACACATGGATATACAATATACCCATCTAGCAACTCAAAATACTTTACCTACCATAATCTTCCGAAATCCTATCTTATAACTTTTATTCTATTACAGGACCTATACTGTATAGGTCCATCTGTTCAGTATATTTAAGTGGTAACTGTATGCCAATCCTACTACCTAACCTACTCTTGGCATACTGGCGTGGCCAGACAGGACCAACTCTGTCATATAATATTATTTTTCTCTCCAAAATTACAAACAACTAAGGTAAAGTAATAAAAGAAGAGCTTCGTTAGAATGGAGGAAAGAAGGCATCCAATTTTAAAAAGAACTCTCTGCCCTACCGTGACAACTGGCTGTCAGAACCATTTACCATTTCTATAAGTACACCCCATCCCTTCCCTACATGTAATATTACTGTGTTTGGCATTCTAAATTACAATTTTACACCTGAGCTGAATTCACCCAATCCAACACAACATTTATACCCCTCTGTTAATATCAGTATTATCACCACCAAAAATAGCCAGAAGTCTGTCGAAAAATCCCACCTCGCTTCATTAACCATATTACAAACGCTGGGAAACACAGATAGTTCACGTTTGTTTCTTCATACATTTTACACAGAAGAGATCCTTACTTTTTTCAGAAGAATTATTGGGGTTTTAACCGAATGCCGTATCTACTAACATACTCCATTACAATTATTAATGTTCAGCGAATATTAAATAATTCGGTTGACAATATCGTAATATTTCAAATCATGAAAATTGAATTGCCAAAAATGAAATGTATGGCAATCAGTAAAAAGATCGAAAAGGAGAAGACAGTGAAGAAAAGTAAGGTGACATAGGTAATAGAATGATGCAAAAGGTTGATGAGGCAAAAGTTAAACAATGCTCTACCCCTATCATTATCTGGCATTAACACAACTTTGGAAAATGTTGGAAACTACATGTACATTATAACAAGAATAAACAAGAATGAAGCTGAGTTAACTAGTCTGGTTGGACTAACCTGACAACAATATATCAGATGTAGAAAGCTAAGCTCTTCTAGCTAATAGTAATTGCAGTAGTGTAGTAGACTTAAGTTCTGTCATGGCATGCAACGCTGCTAAGTCCTGACTGTACTAATAAAATTCGAAGCAAAGCGAAACTAAAGTTGAATTATTGTAACTTCTCCGTCCTGCTAGTGAGGCTAAGTGGAGATGACTATTGGAAGTAGAAGGATGATGCAGCTACGAGAAGAGCCCTTAAGGCTCAACCTTCCACAACATTAACATTTCACATCCCATTAGAAATGCAGACTAAACTCATAAACAGAAAGAAATTCCTTTCCAAGTAATTGACCTCTGACACATTACATTATGCATCACATGTAATAACATCCTGGCCCGCCACTATTATTTTATTTTCAACTCGCCGTCACACGCTCAAATGCTAATAGTTGTAGTTGTTCACACTACAGAAAACAAAGGGTAGATAGAACGAAAGGATACCTAGGTCTAGCACACACCTGCCTGTTTATTGCGTTTTAGCTGAATGAAAAAAGGAGAGGAGGATCAAAATGTGAGTAAATATTTTAGCAATAAGAGCAGAGCACGAATATCTGCAAATGTCATCTGTGTTGGTGATAAGTAACGATGAATTCATGATTAAACTACTAAAATCTTTTCATTTACTTATCTTTGATGCATAATAAGTTGGTTTTGGTCCGTCGGAGTTGGACTGGAGACATCTAACTTACGTATTTACGATCTCCGTACAATATTAAATTACATTTGATTAAAAGACCAGTCTTTCTGCACACGCTTTTGTCCTTTTCGTGTAATCTGACTTGACCTACGTAGATTGGTCCACAGACGCATTTGTGTATAGAGATAAAATGTACATAAATAAACAATACAATGCCCATGTCCCAAGACTATTTCATCGGTCTCAGTAGGCAACGACATATATATCTCTCTAGAGTACTAAACACATAATACAATAAAACACAATAGAATGTTACATGCATGTAGTACATTTGGAAATGCATTAGTCGTGTCGGGAAGGTAAGCTTGGAGGTAGGGAAAGAAAAAAGTCTGTGCAATGCTGGTGTGTAATGTCTTAAGACCAATAAATCCTCTAGTTGTCACCTTAACTTAGTCTCAACTTACGATGACATTGACAATGACCATGCCAAAAGGGCAAAGGCTATTTATATTGATGAAGAGTCGTTTGATGTTCATCCATTGTACTCTAGCTATTACATTGTGTAGCTACAAGGCTGAAACATCCATCGCCCTGTCTCGAATCACGCTAATTACTTTTTCTATAGGAAGATAAACGGCGAGTATTAGAGGGCTCTCCTTTGAAACAAAAGCTTAGTAGTCGACGTGAGTACAGAACAGTGTCAGCCTCGTAAAGCTGCCTAGTTTACCTGTTGACCATTTAGAGTTATGTTTTCTTCGAACATTCTCCTATCTTATACTATTCCAAGTATATTAACTCTATTACTGTATCATCTTACAATCCTTGTTATACCTATAAAAGTAATATTCAATTTATAATAGACTGATATTTTAAATCCCGTCTATAGATACTTTAAGTAACTCCTTATCTCTCTGTTTTTCTTTTCTTACCGTATAGTTTAGTTTTCTTTTCATTTGTTCTATTTCATCTCTCTTGCATATAAATAACTATAAGAGATATCCTTCTGGACAGTATTACAAAATACCCCCATTGACTAACTTATAATACTATTCGTGTGTACATATGTTAATAGAAAAATATTTTGAGAAAGAATAGGCAGTTGGTCAAGCTATTCTACTCCGGATTGGATGTGAGTGAGAAATATAAGATAAGCGAGACCTTTCACACATGATTAATTCGTAATTATCGTCGTTAATATTCTCACTGTGCGATGGGTAGGTGGGACTCGTAAGAAACCTAAATGAAATGAATGATCAGTTTCAGGTTATTCTGGTTGGCAGTCTCTGCTCGTATCATATCGTAATTCCGATACGATAGTAAGTTAAGTAACTAATGTACCTACCATCGCACACATTGTAAGTTACTGGCATTACCTAAGATAACGCAATAATAACACGATGCCCAGTGTGTGTAGTCGACCTACCTACCTCCCTACCTACACTACAACAATTCACATCACAACTCTTATTAAGATTAGACGATGCTGCCTTCCAATTCCAGTCAAAGACCAAGTCAGATCCTATTCCACCTGGAGCGAATGCAACCTAACGCCAGAAAAACTAAAACCACTCACACATCACATCACATACACACAGAAAAATCACACACTACCATTTTCTGTGTAATATAGAATATAGATAAATGTACTTAGCATTCAAGAATACATAAATAAAATATGAGGCAAACATTTTATATGAACACACATTGAGGTGTGTAAAACATATAGCTACATATAGATTAAATATTTCTAGATATTAATGAAACAGGAGTATACTATAATATCAAAGTCCCATATGGTAGTAGTAGATTATATGATAGAACTTTGCATAGATTAAAAATATTTTATATTACACATTTCATTGATTTGAGAGGCAACTCTAGATTTGTGGGGTGGTAAGTAAGAAACAAAGTGGATGGATGCATTTACATTCTGCAAAGGTTTCCTTCTTTAAGAGCATTCTTTTATTGTGTTGTACAGTGAGTGTTGGGTGGAGCCGTGATCTTAACTTTCAGCTTGAACATGAACGTCAACTTTAGTGTACAAGTTTAACAATCAGCTCAAAAAACTCATATTACATTGCAACACATTGTTACACTAACTGAAACTGAAAGACTTGCACAGCTCGCCCTTGACTTTTGCTACTTTCTTGTAATATTAAATAAGCTGGTGCTTTTAGGATTTTTCCTTCCCACTCTCATTTGATTGCCTTGTTGAGTGGACGTAGACTGATGTGATGTGATGAGTGAGTGGAGAGCTTTGAAAACACAGCGGCTCCACTAACAAATACAATATCAATATAATTCAATCTACATTCATGGTAGCTAAATTGCAAACGTGTAAAACCAACTAAACTTCCGACTCCTACCGCAACCTATTTTTACGTAAGATTCAAATCAACCAGTTTTTATAGCAGACCGCAACGTTCCATCTCATTCAAACTCCATACACAAGCAACAAACCTAAATATCTATAAAAAACCATAAATTCCAATAAACCACTTGCTTACTTATTGTTTACCCATCATCATATTTTTAATATCACCTGCTGATCTACCAAGGCTTGCGAATTTCTTTCCATCATAACTAACCTTGCGTACAATAGTATGAATTCTCTAAATGACCTAACCTCAACTTAACTTGAGGTTCTTCTGCAAATTTTCACTCTTGATTTGATGATGCGGTATTCTCCATCAAACTACAAATTACTCATAATCATAAGTAATAACTATACCCAAAAAATTTAAACTAGAGCTACAAAAATCTTAGAAAAAACAACACCTGTACAAGATGTAGGATGGAAATAATAATATTCATTTCTATATACTGTCATTGACACTGAACTTGAGTTATGCAGTGATGCATATGTCGATTTTATTTTCCTTATAGTTAACATATAGGATGCATTGTACGGCCAATTCTATTGTGTTTCCATACAATGCAACAGAGAGAGTTTAATGCAAGCCGAATTCCTTTCTAAGCCGAATGCCCACATAGGCGGACTGATCCCCATCCAGTTGAAAGACGGCATGAAATCGGAGGGTAAACCTGTCAAAAATCTCAACCCCTGTTTATGCGCAACTTCTGTGGTTTCTCACCCATGCTAACTCAACTGCTCCGACTACTCTATCCTCTGTCCGCCTTTTCACTATACAAATCACTAAATACACAACATGATATCCATGTGAGTATAATCTATTACATATTATATACTCCCATTATTAATAACCAGACAACAATAATATTAGCTAAACACAAGTCATTCATTCATAAATCCATAACATCCAGAAATGTCGATGACGTATGCGTAAATACATTTTTATACACTGACCCTAGCTTGCGTAATATACAAACCAATGTAAGTAGTAGTTTCCAATCCCTATTCAATATAATACGGAAAACCAAGACACAATCCACTCACATTTTCCCTCGCACTTGATGCACAAGCCATTATATGACTATCCTTGTCGTAGGAGGAGCACATAATATGACTATACCTGCCCCTACTGGTATATAATTACACAGGCTTGACTAAAGGTACAAAAATTCAATGAAAAACATGATATTAATGACCACACAATTATTTATTTTCTTTATCAATCCTCAGGTACTTCTTCCCGCAGGGATTCCGAAAAATTCTGTTTCCTTTCCATTCTTGTGCCACAAAAGAAAACACGTCGGGAACTGATACCGTCAAGATTTTCATTCAGACCCATTTTATTCACTTCTGTCGCTTGCTTAGCCAACAATAGATACGTTACAAAATTTAACGAATGGCCATTCTAAACTCTGATCTTTCATTCACAGAGGCAATTCAATTAAAAGTAGCGTAAAGGTTCTTATTTTTATTAAAGCAGCTCTTAGCCTAACATATTTAGCCATTGACAATTTCACAATCGACCAGCCGTTTTATATTGGTCACAAATATAATTGTGATAATGTTATATAGATACACAACAGTCCCGTTCTGCAGGATATATTGAGTTACAATGCCAAATATCGTAGATCAAGTAAACTCGTGGTCAGGATAGTAAACTCAAGAGATGGAAAAAGTTAGAGACTTATTATAGGAATAGTAGGTAAAAGATTCAAAGTTCAATGTTAACAATATGGTAAAGAAGGCACCTTGTAGTGATATCAAGAGCCCAAAAGGACCGGCCGGAAGATTAATTCTAACTCGGCCCAAAATATTGTCCCGTTGAGAGGTCATCAATAATACGCCCATTCAATAAAATTTCCATGGGTTTGTACGATTTCAAGGAAGTAACCAAACTTAAGCCTAAGTATCTTACTGAAATATCGATTAATGAAGCTGACAAACTATTCTGAGCTCTAAGTTCTTTTAATTTATATCAAATGAAGATTTACGTCAATCAATCTGCCGTTCCTGCGCCATTCGCTAAGCTATCGCTGTCAGATTTCCTTCTCCCTTCTAAATTTTGGGTGCATTTTCTTGGTTTCTCGTATTCAGCTGTAAAGTGATATCCATCTCGTCTAATGCCTAAACTGCCATTATAAAATGCATGTACAGCCGTGCCCAAGTTTGTAATTCTTCTACACTGAATTCTACCTAAAGTAAAGTCTAATGAATAGGGACTGAATCACCCTATTTCATAGAATTAATCCTTCCTTTCAATAAGATTTGTAATAAGTCAATTACTAAGCCTTGCACATATAACATGTCTCATTCTTGTACATCACATCAGGGCTAAATAGGTCTATTTACCATTATTTATTTGTATCAAGTATATATTTTGAATTTAATGGGTAAGATTTCTGGAAGGATCATGGTGGTCTCTCCAGCCCAGATATGTGCAGTCTTTTTATCTGAAGATAAAGAAAATAATATTATCAACAAAGGAGAGTAAAACAAGAAGCTCGTTTACTTAAACAAACCAATTCTGGTGAAGATTGCTGTGCCCTATAATTTTTTCCGTCTTTTGCATACATGTAAATTTGTAGTTGGTGAGGTAGTCTACATCCTCGAGCTGGGAGGTAAGAGAGGCAATCTTCAGATAAGTGGCATGTAAGGAAGATAAAGTGAGTCAGGTTAGGGTAATTGCGGCAGTGTCTCTTCTTATTATTTACCTGTTAAATGCGGCTTGTTAAGCCCTTGTCAAAACCCAATTGGAAAGCATGTGTAAAAACAAAGCGGGTCTTTTTTCATCATCCACCATGTAATAATCTGTTGGAAAGCCTTGGCAAAGTAAACCAAACCCAATGAGCTGAGTAGACATTTAAACTTGCTCTATTCATATACATATGTAAAAGTATAGATACACATGTAAATAAATATTATATTCCACTCGATAGCTGTATATATAGTTGTATGTATGCACACAAATAATAATAAATTGTGTATTACACATAAAATAAGAACAACACAGCTCGTTATAACAATGCAGGATTCAAGTACTTAGTTATATGCATGTACACATGCACATTAGTCTACACAATGGTAAGTAATATATAACAAGACGCTAGTTAAGATGAGATGAGTGAAATGATGTTCTCATCTAACTCGACTTGAGATCATAGCATGGCAAAAGGAAATGATTGCTATGCGGCATAGCGCTAACTAAAAAGATCGCACCTTCAGCTCAACCTCAAGCACCGCCAAGTTGTGCTCTTCTATCTCTCTGCTCTGTTGAGCCATCAAATCAACTACAAAACAACCAAAGCAACTGACTGGCCACCGGCAGCTCAAAGAGAGTCACAGAATATAAAAGAAATACATTACATTATATTATTCAACTTAAGTACATAACTATTCACTACTAGACAAGATATCCCATTCTATATCTACTACTACCACTATTTACTACATAGATCTAACTAAATGGATACATTACAGAGATAATAGTAAATAGGTAAGTGAGTAACTTATATCCTGCATATACATTGCTAAGTAAGCACATTAAGACAAGACAAGTCTCATTGTCAGTCAGCGTCAGCCAGCACAGTCAAGTGAAGTCAGCCCGACCGAATGTGTTGTAAATACAAAGATCCTCAATGAAGATTATACCTCACCCATGCTAAATCACTCAGAGACTTTTGAAACACATTTACGATGATGATTTGATGCCAGAGTCACACACACCCCTTTCTTTGCGCACTTCAAGCCGCCGTTTGTTTTGCATGCCACGCCAACTCAATCTTCCCATTTCCACCGCACTCTCTGTCAGTCCATCTATTCTCTCCTCAACAGATACGGTTTACCTGTCCTCTACACACCACTCACCAAATAAATACACCTAATCCAGAGGCATTTACACTACTGTTCTGCACTGTCCTACCCCACCAGCCGAACCGCCACCAACGATCTTCCTACATAATTAGCCCTCTACAACTACTCGCCCATTCCCTTTTCTATTGTCACATTTGTCAAATATTTACTCCACACGTCTCTCTGGGTAGCTAACTCACAACTTTTACTTTTTCTTATTGCACTAATTTCACTTTTTAAATGCACAGGATAATTGAACCTCTAATTGCTCTTTCAATACTAATTACAAGGCGGGTTCACAAATTACACGATTAATAAGCGGCAGTTTTTCTACCTACCCTTATACTTAACAATTTTGCTAAATATTTTTGACAATAGCAGTATAAACCTCAATATTAGACGAAACTACCATAATCACACATACAGAAAGGCAAAACATCTGATCTGAATTGTTAAAATCAAGTTATAATGTTTTATAATTAGAAATCAATTCAGGTCGTATTAACACAGACAGAAAGAACAAATTATTTTATGCAATCAAAACGAAATGAAAATATTAACAAGTCAATCAGGCTTTCTCCAATGCATCATGAAGCATAAATCAACAATCTAGTTTATTAAATACAATTTTTCCAATCGACACAGGCAAACAAATTACCTTAAGAAATCATAGGTAAATGTGCTGGGGAATGCAAAGTAATTGAGATTAGCTTAGGATGATGGTGTCTATTATATTACAGTATTGTATATTGCACTCAACTCTTTTGAAATGGTTCAATCAACAAATCTCAGCTCGTTGCTCGGTCATATGCTAATAATGATCAGCAGAGAGTTCACAACAAGTCGAAGTGGAGAATGCCAAACAATAGGAATTTCAATATGTAAACAAAAATGTTATTGGCTATTGTGTACACTGTACATGGCTACTTGATAGTTGGCCAGGTATGGCATTACACCATTTCTACCATTAACTGTCTCAATCTGTTTGCATTCACACATGTTATTAACCCGTCAAAACATCAAGACTGTCTGATAATACGGATTGCTCTTAAATACACGACCCTCTTATCATCATGAAAAGGTACTAAAGGGGAAACCAATACAAATATTTCCCAAGTCAAGAAGATCATTGAGGAAAAAAGAGTGCAATAATATGTACACACATTGTTCGTGCAAAGGCCCATATTTAAATTCAGGTTTTAATGACGGTAATTTCCTCGTAATGTGAAAATGCAAACTGATACTTATTGAGAGCAGATTGGCAATATGCATAAAAACAATCAAAACTACAAGAAGGAATCTGAAACATGTGCCACTGCCACGTAGTAAATAGATGATAGGTACTACTTATATTATTGTGGCTAATAACGAGGTAGCTAGATCAACCTACCCAATTCCAGAGCTGTTTAAACAGCATAGTATAGTAATCCCTGGGTGAGTGACTGAGTATGTAAAGTACTACTTGTACTTTGTACTAAAGATACTGCCATTTCTAGGGTAGCAACTCTAGTTCTGCATGCATTGTGTATTATGTGATTTTATAATAATAGATAATGATTGCCTTTGCCTTTCCTCCGCATATTAGCTTCGCTTCCCCATACTTACATTTACTCTACTACGCGTTTCTACATAAATACATGCATGCATGAAAGTTCACGCTACTCAACAAACATTATATCTATTAGTTGTTATAATATGCAGTCAATATACCTACATATGGTATATATAAGCAAGTGAATCCCACTATACATACGTAAGCAGTAATGTAAATGGAGTTTATATATTATGTGTGTAGACATATTTGAATGCAAGATCTGCTGGTAATGGTAGAAACGTAACCGACCATTAGACAAGAAGAAGCCGAAACAAATAGCCGCCTGCTTCTGTTCTTTTAGTATATCGCCTGCCGTATTAGTAAGTACCTACCTCCTCATTTGCCGCTCAATTTCCTGATTACTATGGCTTAATCAGCTTCTACTTATATAAATGAACGCATTAGATCTACAACTAGACTGGGGAGTAATGATAACAGAGTCCAACAACTATTAGCCAGGTCTGTTTTCATATGCTTACTGGTTTGATATTAAAATTGCCCTTTTCGTAGCAGTGGAGTCAGGCGGCTCACTTCAATTCAGTCAAATCAAGCCAACTGGATGTAATATTTATACCATTCCATAAACAAGAGTCAAATCAACCTTTCGCAATATTATATAGCTAGACAAGACAGTTGTTCTACTACACACAAGTACCTCTTAGTATCTGCATGTATTTAGTGTATGCTCGCGAGAAATGACTTGCCCATTCATTACCTACACATCTGTATGTAATTTTACGAGGAACTTGCTCCTATTGTCATGCAATGGATTGATCAGACCAGAATCATATGCCCTAAAAGCTTTCCTTTTAGCTGACCTCTCTCTCCCATCTCCGACTAATAACTAAATTGAAAATAGATATACCTATACACACTCTTGATGCATTTCAAAAACCAATGCAGCCAGCTTCTGTTCATCATTCAAGGTAATAATGGTTGACTGCACGCTTATCCCGTTCAGATTCTCTCTTCTCATGTGATACGATTAGTTCAGTATAACAGAGCCTCTCCGTTGCCACAGGCCAAACCCAAGTTGTCTTGCTTTGGTCACTTCAAAGGATTTCGCATCCCATTATCTCTACTATAGGTAAATTGGAAAGTCCCTGTTTCAAGACTGACTGTGGCATGGCAGATTGGCTTCTGCACCAACATAAGTTTGGCCTCAACTCCGAACCGAACATAGCTATTACATACTAAAATGCACATTTCCACTCTTCAAAGGTTTAAATCCAACTAATTGAACAGCTAAAGGAAAGTCATACTTACGGACCAGAATACATCAACTGCAGAATTTCCCCTTGTTTATTTTGCAATAGATTCTACGGTCACTCACTACGTAGACACAACACACACGCTGCGATGATGCAGTCTGTCTATCATTATTTATTATACCTATAGCAGTATGCCATACTTTTAACTTTAAACAACCCTTTGTTTTCCATTTAAGTGAAATCAATTTTCCAGTGTAATTAAAACAAAGCGTGCAGTGCACTGCAGAAACCCTTTGACTCTTTTGTTGTGTTTCCAGTGTCCAGATGAAAATGATTGACTAAAATACACATTACCATCTATAATACTATGGTATCTACCTACTTAACAGTATACAATGGGATTATACTTATCATTATATGTACTTTGTACGTCCAGTAGCTTATAGCAATTAGATTATAGCAGAAATGATGCAATCGAGTAAATGAAACCTGCCTTCTCTCATCTCTTCTGATTTGATTTCCCTTTGAAAAAGAGATTCGAGGGAAATATTTTAAATTCCACTTTTGTACAGCTCAACTCAACCCTTCATGACGCTAATTTATCGTTTGGTATTCATCATCCTACAGTTTATCACATGCAACGATTTATCATTCTAATCAAGCTGTCCACTTTTCTTCCCTTCTTCTTAACTAATGCCTGTGTAAGTTAGTGAATAATCACATATTGTTAACAACGACATGAATATTTGGATTCCTCCTATTTATCTTACATATAGTAAAAGCCCAAAAAACTCACAAATATTCGTATAATATTTGCTCATTAGTATCCGTGTTATCATGAACCGGTGAGGAGTAATATCATTAGCTCCCACGTCAAATCATCATAAAAACACATTTGCTCACTTGGAGCCGTGTAATTCCATTCTCATTATCGCTTCCACTTGATAATGCAATAATGGCAAGTAAACAAGTTGGTCAGACTTCTTTCCAGCAGTTTACATTCATATTACAGGGTAAACTAACAATTGTTCGTGGGTAAAAAACGGAATTAATTGAAGAGCTCATTTAAAATCCCACAGAATGGATACACCACACACACAATTCCTGGAGAGATTTGTCAAGTTTCATTCCAAAGTGTCCAGCACTTTGAATAAAATAGTATAGTTTTCATGGAATTTTTCAAGACACATTCCTAGGGCTCTTTTGACATTCCTGTCGCAATTCTATTGCCCGCTGACTGGTACCATCATAATAATAATAAACATTACACTGTCAAGGAACTCTCAAATGCTTGTTCAAGTCCGTTAACACTGACATTAAGAAACTCGTTGACGATGTCAACTTTCTGCATTTACATTCTGCATCCACATACTTAGCACGGTGGATAGTGCAATTTACAAAGGCTCAGTATTCAGGGCTGGTTTTATAATTGCATACAATATTAGAACTCCCAAGTACCTGTCCTATATATGTAGCAGTATCTATAATTTATCAGTACATTTAAGAATGTTTCATTTGCTATTTGATGCCAAACGAGGATCATTGGGTTACCTTACAAGCCCAGTCTACAATTAATTGAAGTCTAAGTAAGTGCAATACATTGTTATGTAGTTTAATGGGATTCAACGATTCAAGGCTTGGAAATGATAACAAATAAATGCAAATTAAGGCATGCCATTTCACTTGTGATTAGTGTCCACAGTTCACAATGTAAAGATACATCTTACTGACTCACACCTATAGAGAGAGAGATTCTAAATTCACCTATAAAACTAGCAACCTTATAAGAATAAATGCAATTCTTGCAGTCAACTGAGACAAGATTGTGTTGCGTGACAAGAGACTTCAATTTGGAATCCTTAGCGTTACACAATCGCAGTCACATCCCATCCCATCACATCTGAGACTCCACTCCACCAGGGTGGTCTCTTCAGCTCTGCCCTCAACTGCTCTCCTAATTTTTTTCACCGTGTTGTCCAGCACCAGTTTCCCCTGTAATGTGCAGTAACTAACTAGCTAAATAAGTAGAGAGACGGCATCGGTAGCTACGAGGCAACTACTAATAGCAGTTGAACAACAACTGGTCGTAATCCTAACGATATAATGCCACATTTGATGCTTCGGGAGCTTCCTCATATCCCATTTGATCGAATTCAATCATAATCATCTCCACACCTCATCTACGATTGGCTACACACGAACAAAGAACCTGATTAGCACAATCACATTCTGCTTACGATTCTACCACACCGAATTTCCTATTTGCCTTTCTACCTCAAGTAGGGAACATGCACTGAAGTGATATGATGTAAGAGAGTCTGGCTGAACAACAACTCTCAAGTAGTCAAGTCCAATCAACCATGTAGTTAATGTACACACCTTATACTACTTAGGCACTGCTCTGTCTTATTTGTTAGAAGAGCTAACAATTTTATGCACACAACTATACCAAGGAGACTCAAATCTCTTAGATCTTCTTCCTGAATCACGCAAACTAACAAATGGAGAAACAAAGGTAAAGAGCCCTGTGGCTTAGTTGTTAGTACAGAGAAGTTTTTTAGAAATTCGTCGCCACACCAGCCGAGCCGAATGCCATCCGACCGAACGAAGCCAAAGTCTATAGAGAAAAAGGGCAAAAGGAGCCTTTTGTTTCGAAATTCCCTTTTCTCGCATTACTCTGTCTATTACGTGTTCGGATCTCTTTCCCTCACACCTTGAAACTCCTAACCAATTGCTTCCCTACTCCTTGAAAAACTAACAAACCGACAAGACACGACATACAACGAGAACCGAACCCAAACTTTCAATGCAAACCTGTAATAATCATCTAAATAGAAGACTTTAAGTAAATAAAACTCGACACGAAGGATCATTCTATATAACATCCCCAATGCATCACTCACTCTTATATACATAATAAGGTGAGGTATAGTGAAACCAAACCAAGTTAACTTCAGTCAAGTCACTCTCATCCTACTCTACTATTACCATAACTATTCCATCCCTCTACTCGGTAGTAATCAACTTTGAGCATTCTTCATTCCAAAAGACTACCACACAATGCACCAACGTCCAGTTGACTCCTATGCAAACACTAACTACTATACACACAGACACTCCAGACTTGGTATATACCTACTGACTAGTTTACTTATTCACTCTATGCAAACTGATAGGAAACTGCCTGAGGGTGACTGAATCAGCCAAAAACAAACTAGCCTCACTGAGCTTCCTTTTCGTCCAGTTACTCCGATAATATAATATTTCCATCCTTGGCTATCTCTCTCCTAGATACAATTTCATACAAGTCAACTGACTCACCTTAGTTTCACTTAGGTCAAGTATCTAATGGAGCCCAACGCAGTATATTTATTCTATGCTGTGGTTGAGCATCAGCTCAACTTCTAATCAACAGACTATACAAGACACACAGTATCATTATGATAGGGAAAGAGAAGAACCACAGAAACAAGTGGAAGGAAAAGGAAAAAATTTCTCATTGCATTGCGAGCACTTCAATTACCACCTGTCCACTCCTATCCCTATAATAATCCCACATGGAATACCTAATGCTCATCTGTCTTGTCTTGTCTGCCAAAATGACGCAAAACCCCAAGACAACACACACATACAACACCGTAAACTGCAAAACTCAAGTAAACTTCTCACATCTATCCCCCACTCTTCTATCTATCTTGTCTTCCTTTTCAAGATTACAACTACTAACAACCCAACAATATCTACCTACCCGGTTTACCATCCTCGTATTTAATCTACAAAGGAAGCAGGCGGTCCCACAACGACTCAATCTTACACATAATGAAATTCGAAGGAATACTAGTACTAACTACAATTTCTTCCTATCGTATAATAATATCACAATTAGATTACCCTCTTCAGACTTTCTTTCTAATAAGTACAACTCAAACTACAGCCAAGTCAAACCCAGACAAAAAGATATAATAATAAAAAAAAACTATGCAGCCCGCACACAATAGCCAAGCCACACACACAACAGAAACACACACCGCAACACTTCGCTTTAATAACTCTCTGTTTATATAGCATGATTACAGAGAGACAGAGTACATAATTATAGCAGCAGTTCAATAGTTCTGCATTTACGCAAGTTGGGTAAAGTATATTTATTTTCTTCAGGTTGGCAGTCGGATGCCGTGCCTTGTCTAGGTGTCCTGTCCTGTCTCTCTCATTTGCTGTCATGCCATAAGGAATTATACATTGCACAAGTAGTATTACAAATAAATGAGCTAACAACTAACTAGCCTTATTAACATCTGCCAATCCACTCTACTAAACATGGACAAAACTGTTTGTCTTAAAGAGGGAGTCTTGTAACAGCAACTCATAAACACATTTTCCAATAAAAATAAAAACTTGATTCACCATTATATTATATTTCACATCATGTTCGATGTAAGATAAGGTACATTATCAGGAAACTGTCTTATTAATCATAAGATAAATAGCACAGAGACACCCCGCTAAAAATCCATGTCAAGATCGTTTGATGAATCGCCGTAATAGCGGTAATAAGCATCTATTAACAATATAAAGCAAACAAAAATACTGTAGAAAATTGCAATACAAATAAACAAAATCATCCCTGCACTGCCTAGCCAGGGTTGAGTAAGACAGAAGAAGGAACGGCCAGGAATTTTCAAGAAAACATCAATTATCTCGTTATTACTCATCTGAAACAATCATTCGCTCGCTCATTCATTTGTCTTATCTGTAGCACAGATACTACACACTACCTGTTTCAAAGCACCTCCTCTTATGCCTACTTTCAGTAATGAATGCCGCATTGCAATCAACATCATCAACTTCAAACTATGTATTTAGCACTGCGACTTACATAGTAGTATGGAACCGACAGACAAGATAACTAACTAGACTCTACCTGCCTCGTTTTAACTATATCCCTATTATTAGGGATCTAGTATCTATATAATGATAGAGTGTGTGTATACGTATGTACGATGTATAGGTACATTTGACATTCCCTTTGACATCGGCACTAAATTTAACAAGCTTTGTCAGAAAACTTTTCCCTTGCAGCAAATCTTATTAAGGATGCCTCTTCCTGTCCTGCCTCGAAAAATACGTGGAAGAGAAAAGTTGCCAGCCCCAAAAATTGGACAGCACACCACGAATCCCAAACTCAATCGCTCTGTGAAGTTGTTAGGTATTTTCCAATTGTGTTTCACTTAATGTTGCACACGTCACGTCAAATGACTCAGAAGAACATATACAGGTAGATAAGAACTAGAACAAAACTGAAGCAGAACCACAGTACAGACACCTAAATGCAATAAGCACTATCATTAAATCATCCGGCCCCTTTACCTTGTTAAGTACCTAAGACTTCTAATCTGTACTTACATAAATACGTCGTCCTTTTCTCTATTAAAATTTGTGGGCAGAAAACCAAAAGTCTAAACACGAAATGACCCAATGAGTATGTATGTGATGTCATGTAAGTATGTAATGCAGTGACTCTGACTCGACTGCTAACTTGATCTCACTCGAGTCAGATAAATATGTCTTTCTTCTCGCTTCGAGAGTATCTGAAGCGAAAGCGTTGAAAAAATCAGTCAAAATGCCTTAAACAAAACAGAGAGAAAATGACGAGCCCAAGGGGACCACCCGCATTTCCAATCCAATGTAGCACAGAACCATAGTAATTGCTAAGCAATCCATTTCAATCTGATCCTGCATGATGTGACGTGATTTGGGCTGAGTTCCGAGTTCGCTTTTAGGTTTTTGGCCACCTCATCAAATCAACCATCAAAATCAACATGAACCCTTTTCTTCAACTTATATGTAGCATGTACTTTGTAACTGAGTCGACTACAAATAGCTAAGTAAATTACATCCAATCTATGCACATACAGTCCAGAATAAGAACAGACGGTGAGCTGAACCGTACCAAACGAAATCAACAAAAGTAACATATATTGTAACATGAACGTTACCTGGTTTCAGTTCAAGGGAATCTCAATCTGTGTTCTACTCTCAGTCCTAATTTGATATGAAAGAAAGCAGAACTTTTCAGCGTCCAACTAGTTGAATCCAATTGATTTGAAAATTCAATCGTAATAGAATAGCACAGTCAGAGTTGATCAATGTGAGTGA
The DNA here is from genome assembly GCA_019776445.1 of Tomocerus maximus. Taxonomy (NCBI): domain Eukaryota; kingdom Metazoa; phylum Arthropoda; class Collembola; order Entomobryomorpha; family Tomoceridae; genus Tomocerus; species Tomocerus maximus. The sequence goes on along the minus strand of JABASH010001660.1, from coordinate 5,324 downwards.
TTTCCTGTACATTACTGATGAAAATAGGCACGGTACTTAACAGTAAGTACTACAAAGGGATGTTAAAGAACCCTTAATTTTATTCCTCATCTCATCCCATTCAATTTGTAAGTGAACCCTTTCACTTGCCCCTTCTTCTCTTTCGGAAACGACAACGAGCGAGCCCTTTCCAACAAATTGCCCAATAACTACTTTTAAGTCGGCAAGATCACCTCTCCATCTCCGCATACGTAACAAAGCAACTCCTTCCAGCATTTAAGGAAACATTAATTCCAAACGAGACTTATTTTTCCGCTCTTAACTACATCATCTCTTACACTCTTTATACCAACCTACTTACAGTTACGATCCATAAGCACCAGTTTAACTCTTTTACAAATCTCAAGAGACAATACATTATTTTATGTACCGGTTCAAGTTATAACCTGACCTGAACGACCTAGCATGGCCCTTCCATGTTTTCATATTTCCAATTTTCTTCCAATTTTCGTAAGCTTGTTACACAAACAGTGGAGTGTACGTGCTCTATTCTCCTCCTGGCTTGTTAGAACACTTTTAAAATCAAGTCTGAATCCAACCGTTCAATACACATGTCGTTACACTATTAAATATGAATATGCTCACGATAAAACCATCCCCTAGTGTAGGTAGTGTATAATATTTCCTACTCCCTATACATTATCCTTAAACCAATACAACAACCTCAAGAAATGCTAACGAAAGTCACGACTATCGATTTCCCTAACTATATCACCTCAATACAACCCATGTTCAAATTCAGGAAATTTCCCCTATACAAAACCCACTAAACAATCACATTATTACTTTTATATCATAAAATGTAATATCATTTCATACAATACTTGAAGACGACGCTGCTGACGCATAGGCATGATGACTTGAATTTAAGGTACCTAGTTCAAGTGTATCGCATCGTTGATTTTTGGCTATACAACTTCAATATTATTATTCAGTTCCAAGTATAAATCTGACTCAGAATAGTGAGTATATCATATCAACTATTTATATCCTTCTTATAACAAAATTTCATATAGACATTGATGATATTTGAATAAATATAAAAATGCACTATATTTAGAGAAGTTATACTATGGATAGTATGAAAATGAATTGGCAGAGCAGTGGCACTACCATATAACAGTCCCATAATGCCAAGCCTTTCTTTCTTTTCTATTCTCTTTCACTTGTGCCATTCTGGCCGTATTTACGTTCACAAAAGAGCGCCGGATAGATCGATCTCTCATTAATTACCGGCAGAATATTACACTCTTGAGCTGAACTCATCTCATGCAAGCATGCATGCTTGAATTCTAATTCAAAATCAACCCTTTCCTCTACTCTCCATCATTCCATTCTAGTTGAGAACGAATTCTACAGAGTAGTCAATAAAATATCTACTTATTTAACTGCTTGACTCTTCTCCATCCATCCTCCGCCAACTCTTTTCCCGTTCTTTTTATCTTGCCTTCCTGCCTTTCTCGCATCATTGATCCAGTTTGATTTAGTCTTAATAAATAGCAAAGCCAACTGTATAACTACTGCGAAGGATTTTTTTCTCTGCTATTCACAAGAGGATATGCATATAAAATTCACTCACCACCTAGTGCAGTTTTATATTTCTTTAAGGATTTTTATATGATTTTTATAGTCTAAACTTTTAAGTATGTATTGCTGCATGCATAATGCATTATATTTATTGCACAAAAATAAGTATTACTACGCTAACTATGCTGTAACTACAATCTAATTATATATAAAAAGTATAAACAAGCACCCTATTTGATATTGATGTTGAAAAATGACTTTATATTCTTGCTGACCGCATATTTAGAAAAAATTAGCTGAAATAGCCGACTGAACGGACTTGTGAACTTTGGTACTAAAATAATTAAACATTCCACTCATGATTTTATGAAGATAGCTAGTACAAGCATCGAAACAAGTTGATAACATGACTGACGCAGATCTTTATATCCGACAGTTCCATCATACAGTACATACACACTTGTTCCAACAACTATACAACACAATGGTACAATAAGTTGATTATTGCAAAATAAAAATTTGCACCACCCTGTTTAAAAAGTATGAAAAGGCCCTTGCCCGCTCTTCCGTCGTAACGTTCCATCCTTTCGCACATGCAAAACATTAGTTTAGAAGAAAAATCCTTGTCCGCCTATAGAACACAATGGAACAGAAAAGCTACTTAAGCCATCGCACACAATATTAGCGAAATTCTCATGTCAAGAGAAAAATTACAAAAATTCCAGGCAGAGAACACCAGCCTTCCTCTCAAAAAACTCAAATGCATTATTCAATCCTTCACCTTCGTCCTTATCGCTTCCAAAGCATCTCACTCATGTCAGACGCTAGCTGCAGCTTATTGTTCAGCCAATGTAATGCACCAATGTAAACTAATAAGATAGGAGTCAACCTACATACTATTATAGATTTACTCGTAATTATGCCCTCAAATACTAAATGCACGTATTAAGTGCTTTAATGTAATTTTGTACATCATGAAAGTTGAAACGAATCCAATACACTACATAACATGTTCCTAGAAATGCTTTTACTTGTTCTACTTTACTTATTGTTGGTGCATTGAATTGTTAACAGGTCTGGCCTAAGTCAACACTCGCATTAGTGTATGCAAAGATACGCCCTTTATAGTGTTATATATAATATCAAAATTATAGAAGAGTCGCTGGCTGAAGAGGACTACGTAATACCAGTAGTATACATACAATCCGCAGTCACATACGTAACATTTCCTTTCCTCCTGACCTCCTGAGCTATGGCTAGCCTCACACAACTCAGTCCCAGACAAACAGAATCGAACTGCCTGACCGTAAATTAAAATGTATCTTCTACTAATGCAATTTAAGTGTTCAACTCTTTCCCATGTAAATAAACATTTTTACTTAATTATCTCTCCCTTAGTGGAGGAGAACTTAATTAATTGCACTCACCACCATGTCTTGCAATAATGAGAAAAGGAAAACGAAAATCTACACTTTACTCTACACAATCTACTTAACATAATATTCTGTTTTCCTTCATGCCTACATAACGTAACGCTATATATGTTCTCTATTATCTGTAATCCAATAAAGTTGTTTGTCCCGCGTACAATCTATCAAACCATATGCCTACCGTACCATCCTCTATCATACATATACAACTTCATTTAACAACATTTAATACAATTTGCCTTTCAAGAGTATCCCATTACATCTTACAATATCAAACACTTAATATAATACGATTCATTTTCTTCCTCTTGAATTCATAATCCCATTTAATAGACCTGCGTGCATTTCTCTGGTTTAAGAATACGAATTATAATACTACATATCTATATGAACATACTAATTGTTAAACAACCAGCAAAAAATTTTGTTACATTCTTTACATCCTATATAGTACATCATACGAATATCAAATCAAATCTACACCCATAAAAGAAAAAACAAGCTGAGATTCTCGTCAGTTATTATGCACATAGTCTCTTTGTAAGCACGTAATAGTAAATAATTGTATTATATTTAGGTATCTAATCGTAAGTATGTTGTGCACATAATATTCCTGCTACGCATCAATGTAGCGTAGACTGGATTGGATGGAGAGATAGCATTCTATTCCTGACTTTGTCTAACAACATCTAAGTCTATGTTACAGTCAATGTCTTCAGTCTACCTTGACAGTTGTTACCGATCTGCTGCTATGAAAAAAATATCAATACACTCCTAAATTCGTATATACGCGAAATTGGGTGCAATGAAATTTAAATTCAATACTTTAATATCCAGGTAAGAATATTTTTGACAAAGATTTATAAATCAAAGTACGCATATCAAAAGATGCAATATAAGTACTAGGAACTTCGCAATGGGACAGACATGAAAGATTTTCTGTAACACATGACACAATGCATGAAAAGGTATTGTGATAATATGACTTGTTCCCTAAAGCAGCGTCCTATTCTTTATATTGTGTGATGCTACATTAGGATTGCTGTGTGTGATTGTGGTTTGGTGTCAAGACAGAGAGAGAAAGACAGGTTCAGGTTTCTTGTCCATCCCAAGGAACAAACTAGACGCGTTCGTATACAATGCAATGCTCACTGCCAATGATAGTAATCAGATCAGATCACACGCACTGGACCGAACAATGTCTACAGTCTAATACCAATTTAGCTCCGCAGACTATTGTTGGCTTACGAACAAATAAAGACTCTTTGCTACTCTGTAGTTGGCTAAGCTCAAATAGAAATGTTTGGACGACAAACTGAACTGCACGGCCTTCAACACACAAGTTACAATAGGAACAATACACCATAGCGTTATAAAAATACGACACTTAAGCCGTATACCTACCAAACAAACAATTATATATACCTAAGTACACAGAAGTATAGAGTAAACAATTCCAATGGACATGACATGACTCCTCCACTAAGAAGTGCAATCGAATTACTTAACCACATACCAATCGTTTTTCTTATTTCTACATTTCTGCCTACCTTTGCACTTGTCTCTCCAACATATTACGATCTGTGTGGCCGGGTTATGTCTGGCTACACAGATAAGTGAGACATTTAGTTATCCCATAGATTTGTCTCTAGATACAGTCTATCTCGAACTGGACCTACAAATATAATACTATGTACACATTATTCTACTGGTTATCCTTATCCAGTAGAGTCCGTTCGGTCCATTGAAGCAAAGCTGAAAAATACCTTCCTTGTCTCCTCATCGAAACGTGGAGTCAGTCAAGCAAATTAGAACGGAGACTGATACAGAGATACGATACTTATTCGGATGATTGAATTAGAACAAATTAAATCAGACATGACTAAACTAAGTCAAGCCACAATCTAATTGGCTTTATCTCAAAATTAAAACATCTTTGGAACTAAAAGCATAAATATTTTCGGCCGAGAAAACAAAAGAGATTAATGATCATGATTTTCAGGAAAATTGCCTTTTAACTAAAGTGGCTGTTTAAGATTGAATGCTGTTTGTATTTAAAATCCAGCAAACAATATAAGTGTAACTCTAAATACATAGATAGTACACGTTCTCGTTCCCGCTACTGGATAAAGTTACAACATGCTAGGAGCTAATGTAGCATCATTGCTAAACTTTTAATTATCATTTTTTGAACTGTGCATTAGATTTACACCTAAAATCACCAGGATAAAATATGTGCTTTTTTGCCTGGTTAAAAATGGCCTAAAGCTAATCCACGTCCATACTCTTCATATTTTCTGTATTTGAGAACGCTGAAAATGTAACTGA
>JABASH010001659.1:0-24594 GCA_019776445.1 Tomocerus maximus | reverse complement strand
ATATAAGAAAAGCTGTTATTCCCGAATATTGTATATGTTAAAACTAATTGGTCATGTTAGTAGTAAATATGTACTAGTTCCTTAACAAAGAGCAAAATAAATTCTTTGCCCTTTTTGGTTGCAAACTGTATATGTACTGTGCTAAAAAGTTCCAAGTCAATTCTACTTAGGTTAGCCAAGCAAATCTATTCAAATCTCTCACCGTATCTATAGTGTACTTTCTTCACTTGAAGTAGTTCTTCCTATCTCATTGTTCTACTTATGAAATCACTTAATTTTAAAAGATACTCCTTAGTTCATTAATCTTATCATTGTCATATGCATATTATTTAGGGGCACTAGCTCCAGTGTGTAGTTTTCGTGGTGCGTTGGTTATCACATTTGTGAAGAAATAAAACGATATGCGTAAAAGAAAGTTTCCTTATGTCACTCGTAGCAGTTTTGTGGGATGTGATGTGACAGATGAAAAGGGGCACGTGGATACAGTTTTAAGGAGATAGAAGACAGGTAGGGAATAAATGAGAGAAGGGTCTGAGAGAATAAAATACCCGGGTGATTTGGGTCGATTGGGTGACTTGAGTTGACTTTGGCTACACTGGACATGTTAAATAGTTAGGAGTTAGAGCGGAGATAGGATGGGAGTGTAGAGAGTGGAGTGTGGACTGAAAGAGTGGGCTGAATTGAGTGGCACTTGTGTAGATACCATACGCAATAGCTAGAGCATCTTCAGTTAGAGATAGATAGTGTGGGATCCATCTTGTCTCTTCCTGTCTATCTCTGTGTCTGTTCTCTGGGTGAGTCTCTAGAAAGCAAATGACGACATTCGCGAATATTTCCAGTTGAGTTCACCAAAGTTTTGAAACTGGAGGTTTCCGGAATAGAGATAGCCAGGACTAGCTCAGCCATGGTCCTCTGTCTTGCATATCTTGCTTGTTTTGACTTGACTTTGTGTCTGCCCTGGTCCAGTTGTACAGTTTCCAGTTCCATAGATATAGACACAGTTACTTCTCAAATAGAAAAGGATTCAGGGCAAAAAGCTTATTTGAATTCACAAAAGGAAACGAAAACGAAACTGCAATTGCCTGGTCTACGCCACCACGCCAGACCATCAAGTATTCAGATAGGACAAAGGTAGTTACGTGGGGTAGTACAAGTAGACTATGCAAAAGTATCTAAATGCGTAAAAAGGTCTTTCATGTCAAAGATAGGTGAATGTATGGCGTGGGCTCTGTAATAATATATGAATATATATTATATTATGCCCCTCTGTCTCCTACATGCCTTTCTGTAGGTTAAGATACCAAAAAGAGAAAAGACGTGAGTTTTGCATTGTGTCACAAAGTTAGAATAGAATGTTCCAAGAGGAAGCCCAGAGTCAAAATGCTAAAGTTGAGATGGGTGTACTTATAATACAACAGACGAAGGAGCATTGAATTTTTCTAAGGGCTACGTAGCAATAGAAATATGAAAAATGGAACCCAGACAAATTTTAAGGTAGGCTGCCCTTGAATAGACACAGGAATAATAGACCAAATGCATTGTTAGAGCAATTCATTTGCTTCAAATATCTATATAATGATATAATCATGTCTGAAAGAACTTCGGAAACGTAACAATTGGCTATTACTACAGAAGGGACAACTTCTTTTATTCCTCTCCGGGTAGATTTCTTAGAATTGAATACCTAAGTGTAAATGTACCTTATAATTCTAACAATAGAAACGATCACTATTTACACACAATTGATATAAAGAAAAGCTACACACTCACTAACCTTTTGTAGGAAGTGGTCATTTTACGATAGTCTTGTTACCGAATTACATCCATGTGCTTAAGTAACAAAGTATCTACCGGTGTACCCACAAATTAAGTAGGACCATTACTATAGACTAAGAAAAGTGGAAGTCGTTTGAAGTGAAAAGACTGTAAATTGCGTTTACGTCAAGTAGGTATGTGGAATGTAGACCTTTCGATTGAGGGTTAAATTGTAATGTCAATTAAATATCCCACTACTGTAGTGTTGGTAGAATTAAGCATTACAACAAAATTACCTAAGCAAATACCATGCAAATCATATATTAATCTGTTATAATGTTTGGTCTATTGTATTAATAAGGATTAGTACTTATTGTGCACGTAATTGCTAATTACCAGCATAATTATGAGTTAAAAGCGTATCAACTGTAGAGAACAATAGTCTCTTCAACACACATGATAGTAATACAGTGCTCTGACTGATGAACGCAGACGTTGCCTCAGAACATAAACAGAATCATAGAATCAGAAACACTTCTCAATCAGTCCTAGACATAAACTATGCCTAGGCCTACTTTCAATTTCAGTTTGGCTTTTACTTGCAGTACTTATTGGTGGCTTGATAGTGATTTCCAAAATTGAAGAATATTGCTAATAAAAATGTTTTATTTGCCTGCAAAATGCAGTTTTCTCCTGAGTTTAGATTTAGTAAGCATTTGATATTCTTCAGCTTATTCCCGTTCTAGAGGCATAACGTTGACCGTGAATCCTTGCTTTTAAAACGCATAGGAGAAGAATCGAGTTTTATCATTTGAACGAAAATGATTTCCGGTCGGTCGAAAGTCACTAAAAGTGCCTTCGCCATTGACACAATGGAATAGTGGTTGACTTGATTCTTTGGCTTTGTCTTGCACTGTCATGCCGTCCCATAGTAATGCCATCCGAAGCCAACCACGCCAGTCACTCCTGCCTAAACCTATATTAGAGACTACAATAGTCCCCTTTCCCTCGCCTTGACTTCCTTCTACTTGTCTTACAGAAGGAAACTATCGGGTCGTGAAGAAAGGCACACAGATTTATCATCGGCAAGTATCTTGGTAGCTGATGGCAATGCTTGACTCGACTTGACTCGGCTTATATAGCATTATGGAATGGCACAGAAAGATATACTTGAAATCAGTTCAGATCAGATGACTCGTATAAAATGATATTATAAGAATAAGGAACATCCTGCTCCGTCCTACCTTTTGCTATCTTTGTCGCATTTGCCTACCCAGAGGAATGGATTCCTATATACAAAGTAGTGTAACAAAACGGTGAAATAAAGATTGCTAATATATTAGGTAGACTCATACAAAGAAACTACAAGTATCTATAAATTTCAAATTATCCTATCGAGCACTAACTCTATAAACTTTGTAGCATCGAATTGAATTCCTTTTATGAGCCTTATTACGTAAAAGGGTTAGTATTAGTATAGAATTGTATAAAATTGCCTCTAAAACCTATAGTACATATATAAAACCAATATTTGCTAGAATAACAGTATATCGGAAGACTGGCGACTGTTCGGTGCATTTTCTATCGTGCAGTGTGGGTGTAGATAACATTATATTAAACTGAAAGGGTTAAATGTCAAAACTGCAATAATGCACAGATATATACCGATATATCATATACCTACTATAATCTATTACTTTAGTGCACAGATATACTTTTCTCTACAGCCTTGAATACGAATTGTCTACTCTGTCTCATTCAGTTTCTGTCTTTTAGTATAGCAATGTAGTTTGCTACACCTGCGGATCTCTGTAATCATCTTGACAGAAATTTATTAAGGTAATTAGTCAAGAAGATATCACCCAATCGGTAATTTAAGAAATAGAGAGCTTGTCATTCTGCCATCAGCAGAAATTCCTGAGAACGAAGTAGTAGCTTCTTGAACAAATGTTCAGTAAAAGTAACCATTCACCCCCACCTTTTAAATGTCTCACTTAGGACTGCACGTAATATATCAAATGGTAGAGAGCCGACTAGAAAGCACATTTGAATTGAATACAACTTTCTGTTACGTGCCTGCAGCAAAGATTAAATTGTCATTGCCAATTTTTGAAAATTTTTATACTATATGTAGAAGTAATAAAGTTGGGCGTGTATTATGAGAAATGGATTAGCACTTATTTTCAATTTGACGAAATAAGCATTTGGACAAAATTATTCTTTTGATCTAAGGAATTTCCAATTTATGTCGAGTAGATAACGAGAAAATGAAAAACGGTGAAAAGCATTTTATAACTATAGTACTACTAATTCTGTAGTATAGTCATGGAACATGGTGGGTAGTACTTTAGTGTACGTGTGGAAATAGTAGTTAACGATTAGCTGGGTATCAGTTGGGGAAAGGGCACGATGAATATTCTTGTACTTAAGTAAAGTAGAAATGGAATTCCTTAGTTTGGTTGGTTTAGCTTAACTAGTGTGAGTAAGTAGTTGACTAAGAGGATAACGGAGAGAGTCTATGTACCTTTCTAGGATATTTGTGGCAGATAAAGGAAATAAGTTTGGAAAAGTAATGGAAGAAGTAGGTATGGAAGATGCAAGTTGAGAGAGAAGCTTCAGTTGAGTTTAATGATCTTCGTGGGAATTTCTCCCACGGTAAGTAAACATAAGAAACTAATACCAAATACTTTGACTATACACACACAGTTGTGAAATATATGTGCTTAACCAACCTTTGGTAACTTGAGATGAAATGAGATGAAATGAGAACGAGTCTCTAGAGAAGATTACTTTCATTATTATAGTAGCATCTCACTACCTCACTTCATGGAAAAAACCGAAAAATAATAATGATTCCTATCATATTAATACATTAATGGTTTCGTTGACTATCTTTTCACACGTAGCTTCGTGTCTGCCTTATACTGTGGAAAATAGTTGCATAATTAAAAAGAAACGCTATATGATATGAATATAATCAAAATTCTTTCTTTTTATGTACTGCTTGTACTAAATTATTGCAATTTTTCCTGTAGTTATTAGTACAGTTGACTGACTGGGGTTTGACTAATGAAAAAGTGGAAGTTGTAGAATATCTGTAATAAAGTTGGTGTGAAGTTTATTACAGAGTATTTACTTAGTGCTAGAATGTCGATTCAGAATTTGTCTGTGAATGGCTGGACAGGCTTAAATTGTGTGAAGAGTAGGGGATTACATGTATTAAAGTTAATTAGTATTTATTTGTTTTGTGTTGCTTTAGATTCCTGACGAAATGACTCTGCGAGCCGTTGCGGCACAATACGCTTCTGAATTGTCATTCTCCTCATCGGGTTCATGCACATCAGGCTCTAACTCTGGCTGCAGTTCCAATGGGAATAATCGTGGAGAAAGTTCTCGTAACTCGACATCGAATTCGAACTCGGTGTGCAACTCGAATTCTAGTCCGTCGGCCCAGACCACAACACAAGCACCCAGTTGGATAACACAAGGTTTACCTCTGCTCGATTTCCAGGAGGCAGTGCTCGACCAGCTGAGAGAGATTTGGTTGGAAGAGCGAAGCAAATTATTTCCCAGTTGTAATTCAGCTTCGACGATCACCATGTCATCATCTTACGCAGCGCCTCGTGATTCTAATGGATTCGAACCAAGTACAACGACACTAGGACGTGGATTTACGAACTTGTCACCGTCGACCGCAAATTCAGTAAAGTGCAGATCTCTTATGACAAGTGGGAGACACGGTCCTGGCCCACCACCACATCACTATCCCAAAACAATTGCTCCTGATGGCTTCAGATTCCCTTCGACGGCTAGTCCTCATCATTCGAATAATGCTAATGCCAATACAAATAGCAATAATGCCAAAGGCTCTCCCACTTTGATAATCCCATCAAATATTAATGCATCAAATGCCTCCTCTGCGTCTCCAGAGCACCAGTTCCAGGCTCAATCCCAATCTACGCCCAGACACGGCCAGAGACATCAGTACCTTCAGCATGTGATCATATCCAATAGTCCTTCTGAGCCCGAGCAGAGTAAACCTGTTTACACTCCGGGGATTTATTTGGTAAGCACACTATTCGGGCAGTCTTAGTTGTCCTATCCAATAACGTAGATAGACAATGCTATCAAATGAATTGTTTTCAGTGCACATTACATACAGCATTAAATTACACTTTATTACCATTACTCGCTTTATTATTATCATACTTGCACACTAATATACCCTGCTGTATGTAATATGACACTATTCTCTGTATTATTACTTACTCTCGCCCTAATAATTGCATATCATGGAATTCCAATGTAAACGAAACTTGGTCACGGATAAAAGTACGCGGACGCTCGTTTGTACTAATACACTATTAACCAAGAGACAATATTTGTGTCCCTATCTGTATGTGTATTCCTTTGTAAGTTGTATACGAGGAACACACACACAGAGGATTTCCTTTCAGAGTAAGTAATAATACACATTATGATAGCCGACCAGTATGCAGTAGTAGTAGTAGCACATGTATTTCATGTTCTGGTCGTTCGCCAGGATTAAAAGTGAGTTTTTATGTCTCATTTTGCGTTAAATGATAGCCCTCAAGTTGTCTTCGGGATAAGGATGATATTTACGATTATGCCCCTCCCGTCCAGAGAGCTCCATACCATTCGCCTTCAAAACGGTAAGTCAAAGTATCCACAACTGTAAGACTTACTCACTTTCAGCCGTGCTTTCCATGTATACGAAACTTGTACTTACGTAATGTCGCTATTATAGAGTAGGAATGAATGAAAATGAACATAACGTAGTACTTTGCTTTACTCCACCGCAGTCACATTCGCATCAAAGATCAGATTCTGATTGTATTTAGTGGGAGAGGGAGTGATGAACATCTCTGGCTACGAATTACGGTTTCTTCACATGAAACTTTAACGCCCACGCACTCCTACTTACCTCTATAATGTTGCTTCTCCACTGTTTTCTACTACTGAGGATAATATATCTATTTTTTGTCTCTCACGAACTTGATTCCTCTAAATAACATTTGCCAATGGCCAAGTACAAGCTACAGAAAAAGTTTAAATAATACAATGCACAATGTTTTCTGTACTTCTCCTTGCACGTACATACTTAGTGTACATTTGCCATTTATTTTACTCACTATAACTGGACTGGTATAAACCATAAGTTAGTACATGGTCAACAGAGTGTAATAAATATGAGACTAAGTATCATCAGTCCATAATAGGCGAGCACACAGTAAAATGCAATCGTAGTCATGTAGCCTGTTCCTTTTATTATTGATACAGGCCTTTGATACAAACAGACACAGACATGAGATACTGTGTGGTGTGGGATGCGTAATCTTTTAATATCTTTACATGGGTTAATGTCCTGTTCTTTTTGTAGTATTGTGAGCACTAGGAACCAAATAAATATGTGATCATGCGTATGCCTTTACTATAATAATCTAATGGACAAACCCCAAATACCTTTTTCACCTACCACCTGCATACTACTGGAAGTTAGCAAAACTATTTATTTTCCTATAAAAATTTAATGACTTTTTCACTATTAAATAGCAGCCAATTGTATTTGGTATGTTAAAAGGAAAATTATAACAATGATTATGCAAACAAAACATCAGGTAGTTCAAACGGATGTAATTGGGAGAAAGTACATTGCAAAGATAAGGAAATCGTATGAGAGAAAATTGGGAAGTGAGTCTGTGTGTGTGATTTAAGCGATGACAGGAAGGACTGACATGACAATGAGAGTAAACAGAAGTTAAAGCCAGACAGAAAACTAACAATGGCAGGCAGTAGGAAGGAATAGTAAAGTTTAGGTGTTATGTACAGTACAATGGTTTGTCGAGATTTGGGTTGATGTGTAAATCCCGGGCTAAACGACTTATCAGATAGAATCAAATCCTCGAAATAACCTCAATTGTAATTGGGATGTCAAGAAATCGATTTATTTGTAGACAAAAGCTAATGCAGTAGTAGTAGTAGGAAGTAGAAGGTTACGTTAGTCTAAGTGTTCTGTACTTTGGTGTCTGTCTACACTTTGTATATGTACATAGGACGTGGAGGCTTGGAAAGTCTGTTTTGTGTACAAGAGTAGGGCTCGGCCTTTCCGTTGCCCTGTTTTGGCTATGATAGAAGAAAATACAATAATAGAATAGTAAGACTTTAGTTGAATTCAGTTGAGTAGAGTTGAATAGACGAAGTTAGGTAGGTAAGTCAAGTTAAGTTGAGTGAAGCTGAGTGGGGAATCCCAGTGGACATGGGGTTGCTAGCTGATTTGCTGTGATGTGATGTGATGCGAGTATCTGATTAAGTTGCAGCGTCTTTATCCCACGAATGCAATATACAGAGTAATATTAGAGAAATACTAGTCCCACAACTCTGCCCTGAATGATCTGAACAGGCAATGAAAGACAGTCTTGATATTCCTGATTTATCAAATTTAGGAAACAGTTGAACTACTAGGATAGGATGGGTCTACGCCCAACTGCCAGTTAACCATTAAATAGTACATAAAGACAATATATAGTGTAGCTGTGCATGTGCACTACTTGATTTCATGTGAGATTTAGATCTGAGTGTTAGTCTAATCTCGTTTTGTCAGGGAGTTTTCCTAGCAAGTGCTAGTATCATTAAATTATGTTAGTTCCTCTAACATTAGTTAGAGTTGATTGAGTCGAATTTGCAAATTGGACAGCGAGATCGGGATACAAGGACATGTGTGTCAAGTACTACCAGAAAAAAAGAACTTCATTGTCTGTTACATTGTTAGAAGGAGAAAGCCTGGAAGAAAAGCATAGTCGCATTAAAGTTTTCTCTAATTTTTCACGATTTCTTCTATTCTCTTAGGGTTTCTTGAAATAAAATCAAACCTGAGTAGAGGAGAGACCATTTTCTCTATCGCCAGTAGTAAGTATATGGAGGAGAGTAATGTGATTTCCACCAGTATGGCAGACATTAGAGCGAAAACATATCCGATATATTATTAGTAAAACTAAAGTGAAGTAAAAAAGACAAAAGAAAGTAAAGTGGGACTTGACTGTCTATATCTTCGCTTAACTTTTCATTTCACTTGAATTGTGTAGACGGGACTATTCCTTCCTGACTCTTTTCTCCATTGTAATTGATGACTATCTCAATAAGACAGATATTCTTTTTCCTCTGTCTTCTCCTGAAAATACGCTGACATGACAATACTGCTACCCAATACTGATACAAAGCTAAGCTAACGATAAGCTGTCTTTATTTAAGTTCTCGAGGAGAAGGAAAGATGTGGATGAGATTAGTGATGAAGATAAGGATAAATCTATAAGGGAGGAAGAAGCCGTGCTGAAGCGACTATCTTTTATATTAGACTGTGACTGCATGGTGGAGCGTAATGTGCGTTTCTTTGGCTTGTCTATTATGTCTTTAGGTTGCTTATCTGCGTACTTTGTAGTTTTATTTCATTTTGGTATTATGTTGATGATGAGATTCTTGTCTTTTGTTGAGCAGATCTGGAAGTACTCTTGCTACGACGACAAAGCAGCAGTCAAAGGGGAAAGCAAATAAGCTAAAGGATAAAAATTACGGTCTTGCTTCCTCTTTCAAAGGAGCTTCTGCCACTCAAACGTCCCCAAAGAGAACTCATAATTTGTCAACGATTCGACTTAGAGGATCTACTATGTCTTCCTATGCTATTAGCGGTGGCTGTTGCTCCGCTCCTGTTTCAAATGGCAGCTCCGCCTCTGCTTACGGATTTGCTCATTATGGACACACCGGAACATTGCCATCAGGTTCCTTTTAACATTTAACATTATAAATTATTTACTCCATACACACCAGTAGCAGTAGCATACCCGATTTAGAGATGTAGATTTTAAACATTTGGAAATTTATTTCGACGCAACTTCAGGCATGTATCGACTAGAATTTTGAATAACGTTAGAAAAGTTATTTACAGACTTTCAGAGTTGTTTGACAGGTTCTTCAGTCAAATAACTTTTTGGGATGTATCGAGTAATGCAGGAGATAGTGGTTTCACTTTGTTAACATTCTTCAGCAGTTTAAGTGTTTTGTAACTTTTTATACCCGTAATATAGCTAATGACTTTTTATGTAGTGTGTAGTTACTTATAACACAGTTTTCATACTTACTATGTATAAAGCTGCTCTTTCTGTAATATTTTAGTCAATTCAGCAGTCTATTCTCATTGAGTGACTAGATATTTAATTAAATCTACTTTTTCTGATTGCAATAGCAAATCGGCAATCAGTTCTGTTTTGTGTTCATCTCGTCTGATCTGTGATCAGTAGAGAAGTGAGTGACTACAGAAGACAGCAGCAATATAAATAGTACTTTTAGAACGCTGTTACTAGGAGGTAGAAATTCTACGTCAGGATTATTTCCGAAAGATAAGCTCTTGAAGGATCAAGAGAATTTAGATTGTTTCAATTGTAATGTGATCCACTGTTTCATTACTTATGCAGTTCAATTTGATTCCTCTATTGTTGATAGATAAGTATATCCAGAATATTCTGGTTTCCAAATCCTTTTCTACTTTGTCAGCTTTAGCTGTCTTGTTTGCATTAAACTTAATTTAGATGTACGCACACCCACACAGTATTATTAGTAAAATCTATATGGACAACATCAAATGAGGACCTTAGTTTCTGAGTGATCAGTACTTTCTTCCGCTACTGCCTATAAAATAATAATCTCATTTCATTTACGATAGGCATTTGTAAATTAATAGCTAAAGCCACATAGACGTAAGTATTATTTTAGCATTTGCTTGTGCCATAAAAGAATAATCAAAAATGTTAGTGTAGGCATAGTTTTTCCTTCAATAATCTATAAAAGGTTTAATAATCTTTGCTATGATGACATAGGTAGTTAGGTTATGAATGTTGTTTTGTACCGACTTGAAAATTAGGGTTTTCTGAACTGGAATGTAATACTCGGAGCATTAAATTAAATCTGGTGATTAAAGTTTATCACACTTGTTTCTGCCTACCGTGTTTTGTTCGGAAAGTAAAACTGTTAGGGAAAAGTCTCTTGAAACCATTGCATAGCGAATGGTATTAAAAAAACTGAGCATCGGTTGCAGAGTGAGGGTAGGGTTCGTGTATGATGAAGAGCTAGAGCTGTGAGCTTTTGTATGTATAATGAAAACGCTAAGTAGCTTAGACTACAAATCACATTAGAGGGATTGAATGCAATATACTTTAGTAGTATTTGCTTTGAATATCCAATTAATTTTCTTAGCTGCCTCCGAGTTTAATACACTTCGTAGTGACTATTGTCTTTGTATTGTGTGTATCATCAAGGGATTAGTTTATGAGTTTACCTTTACTCTCTCCCCTGCATTTAGACATGCACACTATATACTTTGAATTGACTTCAGTTTCAGTTTGACTTCCTTATTGTAGTGTAGTTTACAATACATGCATGTTTTCCCAGTTTATACGAGTATACTATAATAGCATTAAGGGGCACCTCATAGGTATCTTTAGGAAAGTTGCTTTCTCCCACTTTCTCCTTTTAAAATGTCCCTTGCATGCATTGCAGCGTTTGTGTACGGGTTTTGTAGACACGAAACGGAATTTCTTTGTAAGCTCGTGCTTACTTTACTGTAGTTGACTGGTTTAAAGCTGAAAGACTAATACAGAGGAACTGTGAGTATTTACTTGAATTCGTTTAGATTGGCTTGGCTTGTTTTGGCTTGGCCTACTCAGCTCACTCTCCTTGCCAGGTTCAGTTGGTTCGCTTAAAAAGTTTACTTTTAACTTTCCCCTCCTTCTAAGCGTAAGGTGAAGATTATAGTTTTTCGTAGTTAGTTTAGTCTCAATTCTCATTTCTGGAAGGAGTAAAAGTAGAGTGATGAGAATAGTTATAGGTATCAGAGTGTGTAGAAGAAAAGAAAGGAAGAAAATAATAAGGGAAGAGAATCATAGTCAAGTCAGCTGAAAAGATTTAGCGTTTTCTCCTTTAGCTATAGATAAATAATAACTACAGTACTCTCCGTATAAAAGAAATATGAAGACAAAGACAAAAAGCTTAGATTTACAATAGAAGCTAACTATGGGGGAAAGTGCTTTGCTATATCCTTAGCGTGCATTACAATAAATACACACGTGCCCGGGTGCCTATTGCCTCTGTGTATAACTGGAAGGAGAATGAAAAATTTTTCTCCCATTTTTCATCGTTAGTACGTATTTTGTATTCAAGGGTTTTTATTATTAGTGAGATAGGGCTGGGTAGAAAGCGGAAAACCAAATGGAAAGGGAAGGAAAGTTGATGTGGTGGAGCAGAGTATGTTGTGTGCATTATGAGAAGCTATGCAGGACGGAATATTATTTGTAGACTATGTAATGTAAGTAATATTTAGACTAATACTATGTATCAGTAGATAGTATAGTTAGCATAGGGTATGCCTTAGGACTGAAAATATTATAGCGTATCTGTGCTTGTTGAATTTGAAGTTTCCAAGATTGAGATGGGAATAGAAAATGTAAAATAGAAATATAACTACCTACACAGAAAATGTGGAGGAAGATAAAGGATGTTCTTATTCATTTCTTAAGATAACTGGGAGTCGAAGTAAGAAAAAAGGAAAGAAAGAAGTGTAGCATAAAGTAAACGCGCTATTCTCCGTCGTTTCCAATTACAAAGTAACAAAGGGCTCGGATTATTCTTTTTATTATTTGAAAAGATTTGATATTCGCTGTGGGATTTGTCTTCATACACTTCTTGAATTGGACAAGTTCTTTTCTTACAGGATAAATTCCCACCTCAATCTCTAAAATGAATTGTCCAGGATTTTGAAACTGAGATTAGAAGTTGTCTGAGAGGGAGTTAAATCCTATAGGTAACCCTGTAGTAAATACACTTTACGCTCTGACAAGATGGATTTATTTTGTTCATCACTCGAGCCAGACTATTCACAGGGTGTTTGGCATCCTTTAACTTCACTCTCGTTTTTATGCCCGGGCGTAATACGTACGTAACTCATAGTTAATATTTTTCTTTACGATTTGCAGGAGGGAAGGGAAGTTCCGGTTGTCGAACTTTGGCCAACCTTTCGAAACTAAGTCGGAGATTAGGACTAGCACGGTTTTTTCGCACGTTGCGTCTTCATCATTCGAATGGAAGTGCTGGCAATGGGAGTAGTCATCAAAATTCAGGGAATCATCGAAAGCATTATTTCACTCCAGTGGACGCTACGGCTGCCTCTTCAACGATAGCGACCGTGTCTGAAATGGAACATCAACAAAGACAGCAGAATATCATGCACAAGAATCCGTCCTTATTCATGTCCGCATCGTCGTCAACGTCATGCTCCACTCCGGGTCTTAGTCGCCTGCAACGTGTGCCAAATTCTAATGAAAATCCTAAGGTATGTAATAACCGACTCACTTTTATATTACACCAATCTATATTAACCAACCTAAATTCCTGGGATTCACAGCCCAAAATCGTCTTATCTTACATTTTTGAATAAAATGCTAATTACATTTGACATTTTCCTCAGGACTGTCCATTAATCAAAAATAAATTCTCCTCTTTCATTTTCTCAATTTGCTCAATTTGATACCGAATTTTACTTAAAATCGGGTCGATATAATATGATTTAAAAAATACACTCAGATTTAAAAAACTCTTTTACACCTTAGTATCATAGTATGTACAAATAAGCCAATTATTAGATTGCCATTGCTTTTTGCAATGTGTCTCTGCAAAGTGTTCATTTACTAATTTGAATAATAGTATTGGATTATATAAGAATAAGTATGCATGGCAGCCCGTTGAGATAGAAAAGGATAATGTGGGGAGGGAAAAGTCATAAGAAATGATTGGTTAAGTAAGCCTTTGTCGCTTGATGGTTTGGTTGGGTCGGCGGCTGGCTGCTGACAGATAGATATAAATGAGTCATTATCGCCTAGCCTCACTCCGACTTTGCTGGTCGGCTTGAGTTCAAGTGTGCAAAGCTGAGCTGAGTAGCTAATTAGGCTGAACGCAAGTCAAGACCCGCACAACTCAGTGTGACTCTTTCTTTTCTTTATCAGCATAAAGAATTATTAGGCATGAATACAGATTCATAGTGTTGGCGAAAGGAACAAACGAGTACTCTTGTTATAGTAAAGGCTAAGCGTTTTGACTAACCATAAGTAGTCAAGTATTCATACGAGTTAATTATATTCACGCTGTGAGAGATGAATGGGAAATGAGCGCATTCATCACAATTCACTTGGCATTAGTACCCTAGAGATTTTTTCATTCCTTTTATTCACAAAACATGCTCATCCATGTACTTTCATTTATTACTTAAACATACATTTAAATACTTTAGAGTGCTCTTAAAGAACATTATACAACAAAGCAAGTAAAATTCGCACAACAATCTAGTGGAGGTAGTACATGTATGTGCAACAATTCTGGTTTAATATGCATTTCTAGTGCTAATAGGCATAATAGCAAATAAATCAATTCAAAGTTGTTTATCTTGAAATTGCAGACACCGAGCCATTCAACCCACTCGCAGTATGGACGAAGTAGCTTGTCGTCACTTCCGTCGAATGAAAGAATAATTGAGACAATCAACAGAGTAAGTTTGTGCTAAGTATTGATTTGCCAGTTTACATTATTGTGTTCCTCCGGTTCAAAAAAGTACGTAATAAAAGCTAATGAAAAATTTAAGCTGATGCGTTGCGTTTGTGGCTATGAATCTTATTTCCCCAAGTATTTACTTCAAACATTTATTTTCATACATAAGCAATAGTACAGTTACTAATAGTTCTATTAATTATTCATTGATGACAAAATTATCAAACGTGGACCAAAAATAGATGCACAGTATCAATTACTAAATGTATGCATACTATGTTAGCTACTGCCAAAACCCCCGGGTTGAGATTAGAGGATATGCCAAAATTTAAATTGATACCCGTGAATTAAATCCTGTATTAGTAATGAAATGAGTCTCTGTTACTGTACAGTTTACAGCACAGCTAATTATAGATGCAGAGTGATGTCTGCTTTGTGGTGTGCACCATATAGCATAAAATATTTTAGGTACTTGCCTATTTTCTCTTTCATTCAGCCCCCAGCGACCGCAAGAAGTCATCATTATCATTCATATCTATAGCCGTGAATTGTGTAGGAGGTTGCAAAAGTAATATTTGATGTGCTTGGAGTTGAATGCAGTGTTCCTATAATTTAGGCTAAAGTGGTTTATAGCGTCTATATGTCGGGTAGAAGCCATAAGCCAACGCATCAGCTTAGTGGTTTAAGTACTGCATATGTGTGCATTTTATTTCTGGGCCATAAAACACAGCAGAGAAATAATGGAGTTGGGTTGACTTTCATCTCGTCCTTTTCTCTCTTGCTACTGGAGTGAAATAGAGATACCTGGGTGGATGTGCTGAGTCAAATCAGAGCGAAAGTTACTCATACATTCAGAAGAATAATAGAAAAGCAAATGGAGAATTAAGAAGATAAAGGACAAAGTTGAGACGAAAGCTAAATACATAAAACTGTACACAAAAACAATAACTCTTCTTGGAATTCACAATGGATGCTTATTACTCCTATTTAGTACACAAGGTTGTTGCAATAAATGGTATGATGAAAGGATGTTGAAAGTATGAGTTGTGGCCAACAGGAAGTTTTACAATACTTTAATAGTGGTTCCTGCATAATATGTACATTAGACGAGAGCACGTATTTATGTCTAGTTAGTTAAATAGAGGTTTCATTATCAGAGCCTGTGGCAGTACACGGGAGAAATGGCTACTTACATGTTTCCGTTTCTAGAGAAAGTTAAATAGAGTTCTTTTGCATTCCCCTCTCTGTTCTTTGCTTGCTCTACATAATATTCTTTACATTTTTACTTTCAGCTGAAATATGAAGAGCTTCAGAGGAGAAAGGAGAGAATCGCTCAAGAGCACCAAATGGTAAGTAAATTTTTTGTAATAATATAGTTTCCCTTTGTCAGATAGGCGTAGTATAAGCATTATCTCTATGGATAAGGATATCTAAGTGTTTTGGTTAAAATTCCTCCTTGGGTTTTATATCAATGGCAGAGTATATTAGGGAGTTTGAAACTGAGACGTAATGTAAATACTAACTAGGGAGGGTATTCAAGAATGTCTGAGTAGGTATAAAGCATTTGCTTGGCAGTTGATAGAGTTATCTATGTATCTGTGTATAGATATATATTATGTGGCATGAAGTACTTATGGCATGCTTTATCTCTGGTTCTCAAGAACGTACTTAAATCTGCCTCTCATGCTCATGCACTCTGGGATATAAGTATAGTATAGT
Organism: Tomocerus maximus; assembly: GCA_019776445.1. Lineage (NCBI taxonomy): Eukaryota > Metazoa > Arthropoda > Collembola > Entomobryomorpha > Tomoceridae > Tomocerus > Tomocerus maximus. Next base: position 8,517 of record JABASH010001659.1, on the reverse strand, counting down.
TAGTGAGTTCACAATAAGACGTCTGGTTCGTTTGTTTGGCATGGCATGAGTTGGTTTCTCTGATGGATATGTCTGCTATCCCTGCGTCGTCAAATCAGCTTTTGTTTAGTTGGTGATAGAAAGGAGCAGTCTGACTGGGGATAGTCCTAAGAAAAGCCAACTAAACTTACTTAACCAAGCAAGCTAGTTAAGTTAGAGTTTTATGGGTTCTTCGGGTCGACTTGCTATGCTAAAGACATAAGACTGGCTGCGGAACATGCCTTTTTGCACAGAACGACAGCATTATACTGAAAAGGTCTCTTAAACTAACTAACGAAAGTAAGAAGGTACTACTATTAGGCACCTACGGAGTTTTCCCTTTCCTCGCATTTCCATTCCACTTGATGTGAGACTTGAAGTGAAAGCAAAGTAAAGGAGGGTTTGGCTCCAATTGTACATATACTAAAAGGAAAGCCAACCACTCTATTACTACTATTAAACTAAGACGAGAGAGAGAGAGAAAGCTAAGCTCTGAAGGATTCCTCTTGGACTTCCTGGATTTTCCATAGGAAATGAAATCCCGGAGCTAGTTCGGCAACAGAACAGGACAGGACAGTAAAATTTCTTATAACGAGTCGATGCCTTTTTAAGGGAAAGGAAGGGGAAAGTAAAAGCTTTCTTTTATTTAGACTGGCGTGGCACAGACTGTGAGTTGAGTGCAGTGGCATTCGGAAGACCACGCCATGCTTTAGCATAGCAAACAATGCAGCACCAACCAAATCAACATCCACATCCATCCAAACCTAAGTCTAGTCAAGCCAGACCAAGCCACAACAGCTTGGAAATCTCAATTTTAGTATGTACAGAACATCCCAGGGAAATTTTATAAATCTACAGACTCACAGATTCACAGAGTGAAAATCCGGAGGAATTGTGCCGAGTGATACGAAGCGAAGCGTTTATCTTGGTGAAAAATGGACGAAATCCGATTTTAAATGGAAATGTTTAGTCGCGTAGAGTGAGTGTGGTGTAGGAAGTGGAAGTAAACTCCCCGAGTCTTACTTTCGTATATATTTGCATGAAACTTCTATTTACTGTAATAAGTTTGTTTTCTAGGTAAGCATACATAGCATCCGAATATGTTATTCCTTCCTACCTACGATGTTCCTATAATTTCTATGCATTTATACTTTTACTTAAGTATTTATGTATGTATACAATTTATTAGTTTACAGCCTGTTTGTCCGCTTAGCTAGACTGCTACTTGTACAAACACTATATTTTCCCATGTCAGTAGTGCGGAATGAGACGAGACATTCATTGCGAACTCTCTAAGCTCCTACCATATAAGTATGCGAATTTTTAGCGATAACATTTACAACAGTTAAATAGGTCGATCCACGTTGGGGTACTCCGGTCATGAATATAAAGATTGAGTCAGTCCACGTGAATATCTATACAAACAGTAAGATGTTTCTTATGATATTTGCTAAAGTAGGCTTAGAGACTCTTATGAAAGTTTCTGAGCTCAAGTAATGTAATGTAGTGTAATGTAATGAATACTTTTATCTTGTAAGCATAAGGCCTCCAGGAATTTTAAGTAGTAAGTAGATTCTTACTAACAACGCTTTGTGCATTTAATAGCTCTTCAATCGCATTCCCTCTCTGGATTGCTGAAGAGTATACGGATATAGGGCAGTCACTACTGGCGGCACTACTGCTCTATATTTCCGCGAAAGGATATTATTAAGTTTTGGTATGTGCATATTATTATTTGTGTAGGAGCCTACATACTTGCCCAATAGTATGAGAAAGCAATTTAGTTCTTTTGAAGGAAGGTAACTTGGAATTTTATGCTTGATCCAACTGTGCCTTGAACATAGCGGAATATCAAATTAAATCTTGGCTAGAAATGTTTAAGATAAACCTTTGCTCGTAAAAGATTGCGCCATCAGATTTCTGGCATGTCGGCTATGGAACAACAGAATATAAATGCATACAAAAGGGAACTCCGAGACGTCTTTCTTGGTATCATCATAACAAGTCTCTAAAGGAAGTAGCAAGTATGTGACAGAATAGTAAAATAGGATAAAATGCATTTGCAATTGCAACTGGTATGAAATCCCGTGATTCTAGTCTAACTATTACTTCTTACATTACAGAAAGAACAGAGAGATATTGCTCTAAAGAACATCATCTCTGAAAAGAAAAGTCTGAATAAATTTAATATTTTCTTTAGTTCTTTGCTCAATCGGGTTAAGCAAAATGGTAGATTCTACACTGTAGTTCAACATCAGTTCACATCCCATCACTTCACCTCTAGAATATTTTCACTGCTCTAGTTTTTCAAACTTTCAGTCTGGGGCTTATCAGCTGGACTAGCCCAGTGTGTGTCTATCTACTTATATCCTACACTTGTAGTTTTATTCTTCAGGATTGAACTGACTGTCTCTAGATTGTCTTTTCCTCTTGATTCTTCTCAATGTGGGGCCTAATGCTCCATTTTACTTTCAACTTTTGCACTCCGTAGCTCAACTTCCCTCCAAAATAGGTCCTCGTTAGTTTATCTAGGTTTCTAGGTGTATTGTGTATATGTACTATTGTCTTGTCCTGTGTACGGACCTGTGTACATAAGATATACTTATAGTTCAGACGGGAAACTGTAAAGAAAAGATTCAGAAAATGGAAGAGATTCAAAGAAAGTTACGATACCCAAGGAAGTGTTCAGAAAAAGCAGAAGCCAAACCGAGAGAGGAATAATAGAAGGAACAGGATTGACGGAGAATAATAAGGAAGCAGTTTTACTTCCTGAGAAAGAGGTAGACGAATAGCAAAACTTTTCCTTAATGCTGTCACTTACATTTCTCTATGACACAATAACACATATCTACAGCTATGCTACACATTCAACAATCTACAATACAACACGTTGTTCCAGTCGACAAAACGAAAGAATTCTCTTTTATCCGGACTAAGAATTTCCGTCGTTTTCTCCTCCATTCATTCCCACTAGGTTTCTTTTCTTCGACCCATTCTCCTTTAAACTTTGAGACTATTGTCCCACATTTCTGACGAATATCATCCTTATTATTTGTCGCCTGGTCTTAATTGTTGAGTAGTATTTTCAGAATATTATTCCACTGCTTGTAGTAGGTACATACATGCAGTTAAACTGCTATTATGTCGCACTAACCATTTACTAACTCATCACCAGTTCATCAGAAATAACTGGGAATTAATTACTAAAATTACTGTGACAAAATATTTACATTTTCATTTATCATATTCATCAATTTTTGCAAATTCAACTGGAATCTATTAAAACCTTATTTTCCAATTTATTTTATTGAGATAATTTTTCGTGAACGAGTTTGATGTAATTATTTGATTATTCTGTTGGTATAAGCTTTTTTCAAATATACAGACTTGAAAAATAACTGTCTCAGCATTATTTTTATTAATGTATTTTGTATTCATGTTTTAAAACATTCATTTTATTGTTTCTGTAGCTATGTAGGATGATCAGAAATGTAGGCGATACACACCTCTAAAAGCATCATAATTCAGAGCTTTACATTTACAAGTTGGCAAACATCTTCGCGAGGTTTTCCAATTAAGTAAAGTAGAAAAGACTGGAACCTAGAAAGTGATTTCTTTTAATTGTTGTGGCAAATAGAGCAAACAATTTCAATATTAGTTCATTGTCCTTGCTACACAACTTTATAATAGAGCCATTAGAGCTAACATTCAATGTTGATTTGCTAACGTGTAATGTATGGATTAATGGTGTAGTAAAATTTCTCTTTGGGATTTATGGGATTATAGTAATATTTGTAATGTTTAATTTATTATATAGGTAGATTTGACGAAATAATTATTATTTCTTACTGATTTACTGAGTGTACTAGATATACTTACGCAGTAAATACATAGAGCAGGTAGTGAGGTTTGTATGTGTGTAGGTAAGTATGCAAGTTCATAGCTAAAAATACAATTGGAATGTGGTAGTAGTATTTGTGCGTTGAGGATTGCACGTGTGTCCCTGTAAAGTAGGAAGGAGTGAATGAGTTAGTGATAGAGACTCGTCTAGTGTGTATTGTACTGATAAGATTTTTTCAACGAAAATAGCAATTGCAAAGTAGAGAGTGATTTACCTTGGAAAGTCCTTGGCCTTAAAACTTTCTCAAGATCAAGAGCAAGAGGCGGAGCTGGAGCTGGAGCAATGTCACTGAAAAGTGTAACCTACAGAACGAGGTTAGATTGAGATAGGCCAGGGCCGACGAACGCCAGGACAGGACAAGGAGCCAGGCAGGATGAGGCCATGTAAGGGAAGGTGGGTTAGTCTCAGAGCATTTACTCCTCTTCTCCTGTCCTCGTCATCATTGCACACTCACATGTCTATTGCATGTGGTTATTCTCTAGGTTATGCATTCTGAATATAAGTAACTCACAACACGGAAACATACTATCAAGTTAAGAACTGGATGGGTTATGCATTAGACACACAGGACACGACAACGAACGTTTACATAGATGTCTCATCTATATAAGTTGAAGTGTGCACTTGTGTACTCTGTCTAATGCATTGCAAAGTGGAGTCTGAGCAATAGGAGGAAAACTATCAGCTGGATTTTTAGTCGAGTCGATCTCCGAGAAATGGGTCACTAAAAAGGGGGAAGAAAGGAACAGCAGCCTTGGAACATTCAATCCCATTGCATTCATTCCATTAAATTATATTAGCCTAGGCCAGACGAGTCGAATCAAGCTCAGCTAAACCAAAAGAGAACTTAAACCTCTACTTCACTTTAGTCTTTGCCACTCTATTACTCCACACGAGTGTGTGACTCTACTTTCCGGAAGGTCATGCTCTAAAAATGGCATTTAGTCATACAATAACATTTTCCCGTCCTGCATGTTTCACTCCCTAGCGTTTACCTGTTGATTGGATACTATTTGCACATGTTACTTTTTTGTATCCCACTCACTCGAGTTACTACCATCGTTTGGTGTTAGTTTTTAATAAATTAATGACAATATATTAATTAAAGAATCTGCTTATATAGTGACAAACAATATAAGCTAAAATAATAATTTAATTAAAAGGCTGAATTAGAAGAAGTCTTAGCAAATTTTGCAAATAATGTAATTAGGTACTACCAAGAAGTGATTGAGGAAGAAGAACTGGCTTGTAAGAGTGATTCAAGAGAGTCTATGTTGTTGTATAGGTGAATGTACGCACATTGGGAAGAGTACATATTCTGAGTGTATTCTGATTCTGAGTAGTATGTGAGTGATGTGTAAATCATAAGGTACAACTAGTCCATAAAATGTATGAGGTGAAGTAGCAAAAAAGAGTTTGGTGAAGACAGAATATATTTATAGGTTGATAGTTGCGTAAGGAGATGAGCGTTTGCATTTCTCCAGAGTAGGGGAGTACGGCTGCGTTTATTAGTTGTATTGGCATGGTGGGGTGTACAGTAGTGTCTGTCTAGCAGTCGAAGAGGTTTGCAAGGCCAAATGGAGGGGATGTGCGAGAGTTGTAGTTCAGAATAGTCTACATACGAGCTCGATGGCACAGATACAAGAGAGAACACCTTGGGATGGGTCGTCGTCTGACCTTCGGAGCATTGAATTCGGGACGAGCTAGCCTTGTGCGTCGGAGACAAGGCTAGGGAAACGTAAATTGGGTCGCAACTCGACCCTGAGCACTCCGACATCCCGAAGGATACCCTCATCCTCTCTCCTTACACACACTTCTACAATACTCTCTGCACCCACAACACTAAATGCTCACTTCCCAAATGTCCAACTCTACTACTCAGTCCCTTGCTCACTACTCTGTTACGTATCTTTCCCCTTCCCCTAAAACATTCTTATATTCTAACCTACAACTTTCAGACCAAAATAATCTCATTCATATCTCACTCACTCATTCAGTCTCTCTCTGAACCTCTGTCACAAACTGTCCTCTCTTTTTCACTACCAAAATATTACAAAATATCCCAAAAAGTGTAATAAAATAAGTTTTATCGCAAAAAATATCATTGGCAGTGCGTTTTCTTGGTCGTTTGATCTTAACTTTTATTAGTCTACATCACTTCCTGCTAAATTCCAGTTTTCTTGTTCAGTGTTCTGTTAGTATATTGTTACTTAATTTCCAAACGTAGGCATAAGAAACTTAGACATAGGGCATCTTCCTCAAAGTGTGGTCATCATGGTTTGACTTCTTTATTAGTTGCTATTATTTTCAACGTAAAATAATATCCAAGCATAAAGGTGATAGTTAGGTTATCCACTAATTCGCTGCTGAGTGCTAAGTTAAGAGAATTAATATTTTCGCCAAAATAAATGTTATAGTTGTGCAAGAGAAAAATCGTATCTCGTGTATAATTTTAAAGAAACAATTGAATATTGTAATGACCTTTAGTTTCTGATAGGTATTTAGTAAAGTAACAATTACAATTAGAGTTAACATTGTGGATACAATGGAATCGTCTAATCGTGCTGTAGTTACATACATAACCATGGATGACATTGCCGAACGCAATGCATACATGAATGATTTCATTTAACCTGATTCCTGCTACTGTGTCATGAACATCTACATAGTATAAAATGAAATGACGTATTATAATAATTATATAGTAAGCCCAAAGCAATGATAAGTAATAATACTCGTTGTATGCACGTAGACATTATTTTATGCATATTGTGTGCATATTTCACACAGCATTGCCTGTAACAAAACTTTGCACAATTAGCATAGGGAAATACACAGAGCACAGGCAGTCAAGTTCACAGAGTATAAATTTCAAGGTTTTGCGTTACGTTGCGAAAGAAGACAGGCAGGCGCACCACGTACTCAGTTGTGCAAAAACTTTCCATGTGCGTTTACATGTACATTTTCTAAGTCTATATGATACAGGCCATTGTGTACGCAAGAAACCATTAAGTATGCGTAGGTAGGCCAATGCTATATGAATCCCTATTTGATGAACTGAAAATTGTATATTATTACTATGGATGATTTGTGTTGAATACTTGTAATAGTACCTGAAAATATACGATAGTAACATATTTAATGATGTGCTTGGCATAATTATGGCCATGCGGCTATTATTTTGCTATTTAATGTGTACACTGCAATTGTAAATAGTATGCTTTATGCTTGGAACAACTTGGAAGGTTTGAGAAAGGAAGGATGCAAGTTTTAGTGGAAAAAGCTATCTAATTATAAATTGTTGGGTGGTACATAATTTGGTTTGGGAATAGTAGGATTTGTCAAAAGATGGATAGAATGATGATGTATGTGTCTATTGTGTATTGTATTAGTTAAAAAGTGGTGCAATAATGGAATGACATGACAAGACAGAAGGAAGCGATGAAATAAATGAATGATATAGTGCAAGTGATAAGTTAGGGGCTGTCAAGACTCTGACATTGGCAAATTGCTCATGTTCCTCCACAAAATGCTTTATATATTTCTGTATTTCTAGATCGACTCTGTATTTTGCTTTACTCTCTCGCGTTCGTCTTTCTCTTATGTCGTAACAGGGCTTAATGTAATTTAAGCCCTTGCTTTGGATTTATTGCAGTTGAAATGCAATGTGAGTTCATAGTTTCCCCGCAGAGTTTATGAGTTCATTCGTGAAAAGAGTTGGAGCTGGAGTGCATCTCTACTATATAAATGTCCAATATAAAGTTTGAACATATTGTGAATACATATGTACATAGGTATAGTTGGTTGTTACCTATCCGTCGGAATAGGAGGTACTGAACTGAATTCACACAGGAGTTTAACTGTAAAATACTGTGAACGATCTCATTCCCTTTAATAGGAGAGGAAGATGTATTTTGTTAGTTTCTCCAATTCCGGACAGTTGGGATTACATATATTATATTAGGCTGCATTACACTGGATTACGTTTACTTGCTTATTGCTTTACTCTCTTTTGGCATGCCCCACTTGAGCAGTCTCTTTCCCTCAAAAGAACATACAAATACAAGCAGTTCACTTAAGAACTTTACTTTTTCATCTTTCCTTTGCTTTTCTTTAGTTAGTTATAATGTCCTAACATTACTGTACATAACTGAACTATTTCTTTAAACTTACCAAATACCACTTCTCAACTTTCTATACTATCTTATTTTGCAGTAGCTAATACAAACATATCCCTCTTACAAGGGCCCACTCTGAATTCTAGACACTCCTCATATATAATGGGACCCTTCTACTGCATTTCTCTGCTTATGGGACTAATAATAATCTTGGATGAACTATATCTTGCCTCGGGAATTTAAAATGATACAATTTACTTCGCAAGACAAGGTATTTTATTGTTTCTATTTAAACAGAATGCTCAGCAGTTGCTACCTAATAACTTTTATCGTACTATGAACCTTCTTTTCCTTTATTCATTAGCTCTGGGAGTTGTGCGCAATTTTTTAAGATGTTTGATAATGTGATTCGGAAAAACTTTTTGAGACAATTTATGTACCTGTACAATTTAATATTTCATGCTAAAAATATTAAATTAT